>RPFO01000039.1:0-43861 GCA_009746045.1 Mesostigma viride
CCCCCCCTGGACCCGCCCACCAAGGTTTTTTAATGACAACGGGCCTCCTGGCCCATTTTCGATAGGTATAATAAGCTACTCAACAGCATAGGTGGGGTGGTAACCCGCACCTCGGAACTCCTTGACCGCCACCAGCTCATTACAACATCTACTGCCCGTTCCTATTTGTGGTCACTCTAACACTAACTATTCTATGTCATATTAATAGTTAATTAACTCATCGTTCCACTCCTCACCTCAGCTCCTTGACGGCCATGAGCTTATGAAAATGACCTACTGACCTTTCCTGATATTCCACCTAGGGTTTCCTGATATTCCACCCAGCGTAGTTAATTACATTCCTTTCTTGAATTCCTTGGCGGCCACCAGCTCATGACAGCGACGTAAGATCTATTTCTGATACTTATGTATCTGTTCCATGTCATGACTATCTCATAACACTCCTCACCTTGAACTCCTTGACGGCCACCAGCTCGCCGTTGGTGCGGTCACGGCACTTCATAACGCGGCCATACGCGCCCTCACCCACCATTTTGAGCACCTGGCGCGAGCAGCGTGGAGCAGACAACGGCAGCGCCAACAGAGAGCACTCCCAGAGGGCAGTTAAACACATCGGAGTAGAGCACAAAATGTGGGAAGGCAGAGCTGGCCCAAGGGGGACAGCAGGCCAAGTAGGCAGGCAAAGTAGGAGGACAGAGATGGCCCAAAAGAAGGACAAGGCAGACCGAATAGGAGGACAGAGATGGCCCCAAGGAGGGCAAAGCAGACCAAATAGGCGGACACAGCAGACCAGACAGGAGGACAGAGCAGACCAAATAGGAGGACAGGGCTGGCCCAGAAAGGAGGAAAGGCAGACCGAATAGGAGGACAGAGATGGCCCCAAGGAGGGCAGAGCAGACCAAATAGGAGGAGAGAGCAGACCAAACAGGAGGACAGATCAGAGGACAGAGACGAGCGGGCCTACTAGCAGCGCCGCTAGCACGTAGAAAAAGCGGATCGAGCAGAGCAGGGGAGCAGTGCAGAATCGCGCACAGCAAATCAAACAAAGCGCATCGAGCAGAGCAAGTCGAGCAAAGCAAATCGATCAGTGCAGACAGGGAAAAAAAATAATCACCAAAAAAAGGTCCAGCAGTGCAGGATGATGATGTTTTGCAACGTAGGCAGGTTCACCAGCTCCAACTACGCACGCAACGCACACATCCCACCCATCATCCATCACGCAACGCACACATCCCACCCATTATCCATCACGCAACGCACACATCCCACCCATCATCCATCACGCAACGCACACATCCCACCCATCAGCCATCACGCAACGCACACATCCCACCCATCATCCATCACCGCATGACCTTGCACCGTCACGTACTTGCCACCCACCATACATGACCGCAAACCGCACCTCACACTTGCCACCAAACGATTGACCACCACAAATCATGCATGCAACGCACCTCATACTTGCCACCGATGATCCGGGGGCCATCGTCCTCTTCCTCCTCTTCGTCCTCCTCGCCTTCGTCCTCATCCGAATAATCCCCTTCCTCATCATCTGCCTCTTCCCCGCCATCAACCCCCTCTTCCTCCTCCTCCTCCTCCTCCTCCTCCTCCTCCTCGTCCTCAATCGCTAACCCATGGTCATGAGCAGCACCGGCCACCCCTACACCGGCCTTATATGGCCGCCCCTCACCTCCACCCTCATCCCCACCCCCAGCCACCCCACCACCCGCGGCCTCCTCCTCGCCCACGTCCATCCTCGATGGCTTGGCGACATCCGCATGCTCCACCTGGACACTGATCACGCCAGGGTCCCTGTGCATCGCTGCGCCCCCATCCACACCCCGCTCCGCGCCAACACCAGCGCTGACGTCATCACCCGCCGGAGCATGAAGAGCCGATGATGTCACGTCGGTTCCCAGGGCCGTACCGCCCGCCTCGACTGCCGCTGTTGTACCCACTCTCGCCACAGCGGCAGGGGCAGCAGCAGAGGTGGCCACGGCACCAGATTGAGCCGTGCGCGCTGGGCCGAGATCTGCCGCCGTCGGCTGAGATGCTGGTGCATGCGGTGCATCATTATCATAACCCGCCTGGCCTGCCGGCTCCGGCTTGGCCTCGCCGCTACTGCCGGCGGCCGCCACGTGCGGCTCCTCTACTTTACTGCCAGCCCCCACCTCTCTCTCTGGTGCCGCCGCCACGCCGCTTGTGCTTGTGCTTGTGCGCTTCTTCTCCCCTGGTTTCTTCTGGCCGACGGAACGGGCGCCCGTGCCACCGCCACCTGGCGCCGCCCCGCGCGAATCCGCCGCCCGCCCGGCCCCTGCCGGCTCTTCGGCGAGCACCGACTGCCGGCCAAACGTCTCGAACAGCGTCGGAGGGGGGGCATGGCGGGACTGGGGAGCAGGTACAGCGCCCCCGACTTTACCGCGGGCACCGGTGCTCGTTTCTTCTTGGCCTGTTCCGTGGAGGCCTGGAGGGACGGGAGCGCCGCGGCGGCGCCACCTGGCGGCGCCACACCGCCGTCCCGCTCCCTCCCGGCCTGTTTCTGGACCGAGCCCCACTCCTGGTTCCCAGCCCCGGCCGCCGCACCGCTCGGCTGCTGGAGGACTACAGAGCGCCCAAAGGGGGCCCCAGAGCTCTCGGGAGGTTTGGGCCAGGAGGCCCCGTCGGTCGGCGCGTGAGCGGCGCCACTTGACCCGTGAGCAGCCCCACTTGACCCAAGGGCAGCGCCACTCGGATCGGATCCTCGATGGGACGCCAGGGTGCCATCGGGCCCTCTGTGGAGGGAGCTCTTCCCGAAATGGGTGGGGCTTAGCGGCCCTCGACCCGGCTGCTGGTGGTGGTGCTGGTGCTGGTGCTGGTGCTGGTGCTGGTGCTGGTGCTGCTGCTGCTGCTGCTGCGGGGGAGGATCACCCGTGCTACCGTGGCTGTGGTTATTGTGGTGGTTGTTGAGGCTTCGCCGGCCAGGCCCCGCCGCCCGCTCCTTCTCCCCCATTCCATCGGCAGAGGTGCCGGCGTGATTTGACGAGCTGGTCGCCGGTGAGGGGGGCCCAGCGGGCCGCTCATGCTGAAGCGGCCGCCGAACCCGGGCGGCAACGTCTGCGCCATCTTGCGCTTGTTGGGCGACACATCGGCGCGGATGGACGGGAGGCGGTCGTGGCCGAGGACGGATTCGAGCGTGTCGCTGCCGCGCCGGAGCGGCTGCCCGACCGACTTGCGGGGCTTGTGCGCTTTCTCAGGGATGGACTGGTGTGTGTGTGGGGGGACAGGTGCAAGGATAATGACACGGCCAAGTGCATAAAGTGAAGCAAGGATACCCATGCACAAAGCAACTACTAGTTAGTTGCCAACCAACAACTAGTTAGTCACCAAGTGAACTAGTTAGTCAACCATAGAAAGTGGATGTTGGTGTGTGTGTGGGGGGGGGGGGGGAAGCGAGAAATCAGGGGGAGGGGGATATGAGCTAGTAAGGGGGAGGGGTATATAAATGAAATCAAGAAAACGGTTGTGACAACAGGACGTGCGTGGCCTCCTTACGTCGACCCTCCGTGCACAGCGAGGAGGGGACGTAGTCGAAAATGACAAATGGTATGTTGTTCCCATATTCCAGCAGGTTCGTCAGATAAAAGAACATTATGCTTGCATTATGAGTTCAATTGAAGCGGTCGGCTGGTCGCAGCAATTCATTGGTCCACACAAACCAGCTCGTCGTTGTTGCATTAGATATCAGGCACAAGCCTGACAGTCCTTTGATTTTTTTAAAAAAGAGGAATGCCTGTGACGGGATACCTGAGAGTGACGTACCGTCAAATGACATGATCACGAGGCTTGCATCCAAGACCGGGACCAAGCAATAGGCTCCCGTGAAGGGACAATTATGTGGCACACGTCACACCTTTTCACCCAAAGATGCCAGCAGTAATCTGAATAAGCAAGCCTATGCACATAATGATGCCTGTAAACACTTCAACAGGCACTTTACTGGGAAAAAACAGTACTAGTGTGGAGACTATGGTGATGAAACATCGATATACTGACATGGCGGCGGGGGTCCTTGATGGCGGCGGCGTAGTGCCTTGATGCTTGCGACCGGTACGCGTCCGCCACGTCACGCAGGGTGTCCACCACGCGCCGCTGTAGGGCAGTGAGTGTATCCGTGTTGGCGAGTTGGTGTTTTGGCGCGGGTGGGCGGGTATGTTAGTGTGGGTAGACATGGGTAGTCGTGTGAGCCTGCGCGTGCACAGGGTAAGAGAAAGAGAGGGGGGGCGCAGGGGGGGCACAGAAGGTGCAGAGGATGGGGGGATCTACACAACACACAGAGGGGGTCATAGATGATGGGCAACTCTGAGTGGAGAGTGGCACAAGATGGTGTCGACATGACAGGGTGCAGCGTGAGAGAAACCCTGAGGACGACTCAGCCGCATGGGCAGATAACAGCACGCCAGAGGCAGGGTGAGATGAGGCGATGCCTGGAGCAATTCATGATCGGGTGACTGGGGAAACAGGGGAGCAAGCATGGGTTTTGAAGATAACCAACGGCTAGGGAAGCAGCGTCCAAGGTTGGTGGACACGGGACACGGGGCACGCGGCAAGCTCCCCAAACACGATGCAACTCGACACCTTGTTTTTGCCACAGTCAACACGCGATGCGTGCGATGCCGGGTACGTACACATGAAGCCCAGAATACAATTTCAAACTTGGAAAGCAAGGCAAGCCAGGGCATCTGGGCAGCCGTGTTATCACACCCTGCTTAATCACCTCGTGCTTTGTCGCATCGTGCTTCATCACCTCGTGCTTCATCACCGCCTGCTTGATCACATCATGCTTCATCATATCGTGCCTTGTCACCTCGTGCTTCATCACATCCTGCGTCACAACCGGCATGCCTTCCTGATAACGGTAACGGTGAGACTAGGCTTGGCGATGGGTGGCTGCCAGCACAAAGTTTCAACGTCGTGGCGACTGGCAAAGATCTTGTTGACGTGTGACGACCAGCAGCGGTATTTTTGAAATGCGACAGTCAGCAAAGGCTTGCTGAGGGGTGGCCGCTAGCTCATGGCCGATAAAAAAAGGGGTTTGGTGACATGTGTGTGTGTGTGGCCGCTGGCTCATGAGCACCAACACAGGTTTTGGTGGTTGTGGCCGCTGGATCATGACCGCTGGCACAAGTTTTCGTGATGTGGTTTCGCCGCTGGCTTACCTGCCCGTGATGCTCTCCCTTGGGATGGTTGGGCGTTGCCGCGGCCCCTTCCTTCGTGCTGACCCTCTGTTGACGTTTTTTTGTTGTCATTGTCATTGTCAAGCACGCAAGCGTGCATGCGAGGGAGGGATGTGTGCTGTTAGAAGTGGGGCCGGGAGGGGATGCCAGCCCACACGTACACAACGTGGTGCCTACCCTCGGTTGATGGGCCCGAAAATGAACGCACACATGCACATTAGAGTACTCCTGGGCACATTCGATACTAGAGGGCGCATTAGATACGAGAGGGCGCATCAGATACGAGAGGGCACATCAGATACTAGAGGGCACATCAGATACTAGAGGGCGCATTAGATACTAGAGGGCACATTAGATACGAGAGGGCGCATCAGATACTAGAGGGCACATCAGATACGAGAGGGCGCATCAGATACTAGAGGGCACATCAGATACGAGAGGGCGCATCACATTACTACTGGGCACATTGGATACTAGAGGGCTCGCTTCTAGTCATTCCCTCGTTGGAATAGCACTGTCAGGGCCTCGCTCCTAACCATTCCCTTGTTGGAATAGCAATGTCAGATTTGTCTTAGAAATAGACTGCCCGATGGCCCAACTGTAAAATATACAGCAACAAACCTGTATCTTGTAATTGCCCCCCCATTCCCGTCACAAGACTGTGTGACAGACGGCAGACGACAATGCAACAAGTTCACATCGCTGCCCTGCCTCGGTCCCAGCTCCCACATGGCATTCGATGGAGCAGTATTAATGTCAGAGGCAACTTGTCAGCATGATCTCCAATCATTAGTCATATGCCTCCATTCCGACAACAAGGGGAGGCCTTCCAGCCAGGAGACCGGAGAGGGCGGGGGGTGAACAGGGCCAGTGGGAGAATTGAGGGAAGGCAGCGTCTGACTAGGGCAGGAAGTACTTTGAAGCCCCGTGCACAGGCAGGCATGCCGTAAACTTTCGCGACAAATTCCCGCAACCCATGCACAGTGTACATCATGCGGCCTGCCTCTGACCCACGCATCTTGTTGAGATTGTCCCACAGAACACACGCAGCATCTCCTTCTCCCCCTCCAACATCCATAACCCCCTTAACCCCCCCCCCCCCCCCCCCCCACACACACACCGCCATCCCCACCGCCACCGCCACCGCCCCCCCCACCCCACCCCACCCCCCCACCTCCACCCCCCCCCTTCCACCCCCCACCCCCCCCCCCCCACCCCCACCCCCACCCCCGCCCCCCCCACCCATCCCCCCCACCTCACCCACCCCAGCCACCCCAGCCACCCCAGCCACCCCAGCCACCCCAGCCACCCCAGCCACCCCAGCCACCCCAGCCACCCCAGCCACCCCAGCCACCCCAGCCACCCCAGCCACCCCAGCCACCCCAGCCACCCCACCCACCCCCACCCCTACCCTTCCCCCCCCAAACACAGCACACTTAACCCACCCACGAACACTTCCACTAACCTTTCCACCCTGACCCTTCCACCGCCTACCACCGCCCCACACACCGTGTTGAAGTTGGCCTCGCGCGCCATGAGCACCTCCTTCCGAGACATGTGCTGCCAGTCCCGCACCACTGGACCGCCCCCCCCCGGGAAAAGCCGTGCCGGTGGCCACCCTCCCCGCCCCCCCCCTCGTAATAATCCTCCCCCTCCAACGCCTCGCGACTCGCCCCCGGCCGTGGCCGCAGCGCCATGTGTGTCATGTGGGCTGCAAACTCCGACACGTGGTAGGGCTGACTCAGCCCCTCGGTGGGCCGGTCGGCACTCTCCAGCGGCGACGCGTGCGACGTGGCTGGTGCCGTGCGGGGGGGCACCCGCTCCTTCTCGCCCACGTTGCCAGCAAACGTCACCGCCCCACCTTCCCTGGGCGTGCCGCCCCCAGGGTGCCCCTCGGAAACCTCCCCCTGTGGCGCGCCCCGATGATGCGGTTGCTGCGGTGCCCCATGCTGGCCATGTTGCTGATGCTGCTGATGTTGCTGATGTTGCTGATGTTGCTGATGTTGTTGTCGCTGCTGCTGCACTTGTTGACGGTACGCAAAGTTCCCGCCCGCCAGCAGCTTGCAGCCCTGCGGGGGGGAAGAGGGTAATGCTGTCGCTCGCGGGCGTGTCGGGGACAGGGACGTCACGTGGGCCCCTGGTCCAGCCTCCGGCGCCGCCCCCAGCGGCCCCTGGTGGTGGTGGCCGTGCTTAGCCTGCCGGTGGCAGCGAAAAGTGAAAATCGTGTGCCGGGGGAAAGCATAAACACCCATCGCGCGTGGATGGCGGTCAGCAGGTAATAAAGAATGTGTACATATATCTTCGCACACGTGCCGAAAGAGACCACCGCTGCTGTACTGAAACGATGACAAGCCTTGTGCAAAAGGTGTTCTACACAAAGGGGCTCTTGTCACGATGTTTAGGAGAGCAGCAGTAAAAGATATGGCGCTGTAATGGGGCGTGCTTGGGGGCTTGTACGCACTGGATAGAGGCAATCACTGCATCTGATCCCTTTCACTCAAGTTGCCGGGGGGAGGAAAGGGGGGGTCACTTCACGCAAACTGCTGGGGGGATGGGGGGGTCACTTCACTCAAGTTGCCAGGAGGGGGGCGGGGGCACTTCACTCAACTTGCCTGGTGGGTGGGTGGGTGGGTGGGTGGGTGGGTGGGTGGGTGGGTGGGTGGGTGGGTGGGTGGGTGGGTGGGTGGGTGGGTGGGTGGGTGGGTGGGTGGGTGGGTGGGTGGGTGGGTGGGTGGGTGGGTGGGTGGGTGGGTGGGTGGGTGGGTGGGTGGGTGGGTGTCACTTTACTCAAGTTGCCGGTCAGTTCATTCGCATCCCAGGGTCCTGCTCCTATGTCTAGATGCCGGGCAGTAGTCCCTGGGACCAGCAAGAACAGGTGCACGTCTCAAGGGTGCTTTGGCTCCCGTGCGTTGCTTGCATTTTCAAGGGTACATGCAGCCTGCCCCGAAACCTTAGCCAATTTTGTGTTTCTGCTCAGAGCCATTCATGGGCTGTGAGGTATCTGGTTGAGTGGAATAAACTTAAGTTCATCCCTTTGCGATACGTCGCCTTTGCCTGCACACGCATCTAGCCTGGCCTGCCATGCAGGGTTTCCAGGGTCGCACTCTGAGGCATACAACTAAAAAAGAGCAAAAAATTCCGAGCCCCTGCCTCCCTCACCCTAATCCTTCATCATTCCAGTACACGTCCAAGCCCCGCAGTCGGGCATCCCAAGGCGCAGCCATAATTGGTGGCTACAATCAACAAATGCATGTCAGGCCACTTCTGGAAGTCGTGGCGGGTCAGTCGTAATTGCTTTCCAGTTTGCAAAAGGAATACCTGAAGAGATGGGAGCTGACCACCGTCGTCGCCCTCCTGACCTCGCTGGATGCGAGGGGAGGCGTCCGGTGATACCCCGCGTTGGCCACTACTGCTGGATGGGGGAAGATGAACCGCGTCTCCTGTGTGTGTGCTCTCTTTCAGTTTCATTCTCCTGCATCACACAGCTGGCACAAGGCGACGCACACACGTGTGCGAAAGCACAATTGTCAAGAACGCGCGGCTTCGACACGTAAGCACGGGAACTGAAAGACTGTGGACACTTCAGGACGTTGAACCTCCGCTGCAGTCCGGCTGAAACAAGGAAAATTGTTGAGAGCTGTCAAGTGGAGTTATGGCGCACATTCTACTGTCGCCGGGCACAATTACTCTTTAGGGCTAAGACAAACCTGATAGAAACCACACTCAGTACTTGAAAACAGCTTCTGCGTACAGCAGGTAAGCGACCATGACCGGGATGCCAACAGGAGAGTGCCATGTACGCGTACGCTTTTCTAGATTGAACGTTCGCTTACCTCACCGCACAGAAGACAAGGAGTCGCTTGACGGCGGCAATATTTCCAAGATCGAGGAATCTTGTCTCGCCATGCCGGCTATGGTAATAACGTCCACGTGCGACATCCCAACCAAGGAATTACAGTTGCCTTCCGGCACCATATTATGCAGTTATGAAACATGTCAGCCAAGTACGGCATCTACCGTGCAGGCTTCCCTTGCTGTAAAAGAGGCGCTATAGCTGCGAGGCTGTCGTTGTGCTGCTTTAAGCCGAATTTCCTGTCTGAATTGTTGGCCAAATTGCCCAGTTCTGGTGTTCAATACCGACGCCATCTGACGCCATGGCTTGCCTTGGCGACAAAAATACCGTTGAGGTTATTACGCGGGCAGGCAGGTCTAGGGATCTGCCTCAAGTCCAAGGCCGTGTCAGACTTCGCTTTCTGAGTTCTGACGTTTGTTGCCAATGCCCAGCATTTTTACTGCCAACTTCCCCCGAGAAGTTGAGTTGAGTTGAGTTGAGTTTATTCCCGCGCCTGAGAAGTGAGAATGCATCTGAGTATCAGTCTAGTGGGTCCAATGGTTAGTAAGTGGTTAGTAGGTCTTTAATACGGCCACTATAGATTCTCTGCTGCCCATGTGCGGCGTGGGACACAACAACAACAACAAGTGGTTACTGTAATAGGTGGGAGTGGAGAGTGTACTCACCCAGGTATTAATACGACCGAGATCCTGACAGTCAGTCAGTATTCCCACGCCGGTTATCCGACAGTCTACACCTGGTCTACAGAGTATAGATAAAAATACTTCCTACCATCCCAAGCAGCAAGCAGCGCCCACCGGCAACCGCTACCTGACAAACTCCGCGAGTTCAGTGTCCTGCCCTAGGCCGTTTCCAAATCTCTGCTGCCCACGTGCGGCGTGGGTAACAACAACAACAAGAAGAAGCTCCGCGCGCGCCCGCGCCCTAGCCATACATTGGGGCGCGTCCGTATTACTCACCACTTTGCCGTCACATTGGGAAACGTGGACAAACTTAAGCCATTAAACGAATGCCTCCACCCCAATAAACTGCATACCACTGCAGTAGGCACCAATTAACGTTTTGTTCAGGGGTTCGCCTTTGCAGCGGCCGCATTTGGGATCCACAACTGCCACTGACTCTGTGCACGCCACAAGCCTCAAGTCCCGCGCATACAGCCTGTTGATGTCGTTGTTGTTGTTGATTGATTCCCACGGCCTGTACAGCCACACATCAACAGCCTGTTCTGCGTCCTTCGCCGGAAGCCTGACACGTGTGAGCGAGAAACCTAACTGGGCCCCTGCAGCCTCCCCATATTGACCTTAAGCGCGCGGGTGGTCTACCTGTGAAGGGCTTCGCGAGCCAAAGCCCAGGAGGAGGGCGGGGTACGGAACGCAATCCATCAGCAAGCCAATCAGAGGTTTCCATCTCAGCAGGGGGCTTGTGTTCTGGGCTATGGTGATTTGCGTCGAAGGCGTTGCGACCTCTCGTCATCCATTCAACCCATCGGCCATTAATTTATCACATTAATCGGCCATGGCGCTCTTAATTCCGCAGTTCACTGGTTTGAGGGCTTCTAGCCCATCGGCAGGCAGGCCGATCGCGCTGGGCAGGAATCAAATTGCCAGGTTGCAGGTGAATGCACTTCTGCCGGGGCAGAAGGGCAAGAGTGACGCGGGCTCTTCCAAGCCCGCGCCCAAGCCGCAGGCGAAGCCGGCTCCTCCTCCTCCTAAGCCCCAGCCTGCCCCCAGGGCCCAACCCGCTCCTAAGCCACAATCGCAGAGGACAACCGTCGTGGTGAAGAAGACTCCACCACCACCGCCTCCGGCCCCGGTTGCCCGTCGGTCAATTTTCGGCGGTAGATCAAGTGAGGAAAAGCCGAAGGAGGAGCCAAAACAGGCCCGCTCAACGATTATCGTGTCGCGTAAGTCAGAACCCGAGCCTGAGAAGAAGCCTGCCACGACCCGTGGCGGGCTCTTCGCTCCCAAAAAGCCGGTAGTTGAGGAGAAGCCGGCGGAGGATGCCCCCAAGCCAAAGCGGGGACTCTTCGGGTTCGGGGGGGCTTCCTCTGTTTTTATTGAGGATGTGGAGGAGGAGGAGAAGAAGGTGGTCAAGAAGGAGGTGAAGCGGGAGGTCAAGAAGGAAGTCAAGAAGGAGGTCAAGAAGGAGGCGGTGAAGGAGGAGGTCAAGGCCGAGTCGCCCAAGTCGGGCGGGTTCAGCCTGTTTGGCTTCGGCCGCCCCGCCGCTCCCGTCGAGGAGGAGGAAGAGGAGGAGGAGGAGGAGGAGGAGGTGGTAGTGGAGAAGAAGGGCTTCAGCCTGTTCGGTTTCGGCGGTGGGAAGGCGGCGGCCAAGGAGGAAGAGGAGGAGGAGGAGGAGGAGGAGGAGGAAGAGGAGGAGGTGGTTGTCTCCAAGCCCCTGGGCAGCCTGTTTGGATTCGGCAAGAAGGCCGAGGAGCCCGCCAAGGCGGCCCCTGCCAAGGCCGCTGGCACGCAGATCAAGACGGCCGGCACCCAGGTCAAGGTGGCGGGCACGCAGGTGGTGGCCAAGAAGCCTGCGGGCACCGTGGCCCTGTTTGGCGCGTTTGGCCGTGGTGACCCCAAGACGGTCTTTGTTGCTGGCGCGCTTGGCCAGACGGGTGTGCGCGTCGCGCGCGCCCTCTTGCAGCAGGTATATCACGTGATACCTGCAACGCTGTCCGCATGGCACGGCAACGCCACTGCCACTGCACGGCATAGAGTAGAGCGTCTGGGGGGGGTGCGCAAATGCAGGATGAGACAGGGTGATGAGGACGGTGCCTCTTTTGTTGCTGAGGATGACATGCGTGGCAGTCCATGATGAGAATGGGGAGATGGGGGGAGGGCTCGGATGGCTGAGTGTACCCTCTCCTCCTGCCCCTGGTAAATGGTTAGGCGTCCGAGAGCATTGTGGGGGGGGAGTTCATGTAGGTAGATAGGCCGTTGGCGAGCAATACGGAGGTGATGGCGGCAGGGATAGCAACAATGCAGGAGCTGGTACAATGCAGGTGCAATGCTGGCACAATGCTGTGCGGGGTAGGTCCAATCCTACGTCGCTGCGCCCGGTTCTAAAGTGGAATGAGGGGATGCATCGGGGTTGGCATGGCACCCCGCGCAGGTCTGGTGGCAATGGGCAATGTGGGTGATGGTATTGTGGCACAGATGTGATTGGTAGCGTGACGTCACCAGAGGCTACGCATGGCTGCGCCCAGCATTCGCCAGGACAGTCCAAGAGGGGTATGGTGACAGGTGGCGGGACGTGCACGCTAGGCAGGGTGTTGCAGCACCTCAGAATGCATGGGCAAGGCAGCATAGAGCAGTTTTCGAGAGTGCTGTGGCTGGGCAGCACGCAGGGTATAACCGCCCCTCTGGTCTACGGGTAGGCGTAGTGGGCACCTCTGCAGAGATCTGGTCAGGGCCGGGTGTGTTCCCATGTGGCAAGGCCATCGGTAAACAAACTTACTCGTGGCCGCACCTGCGGTAGTCTGCGGTGGGGAGGGTGTGTATGTATTGCTTTGAAAGGGTATATCTAGGTGCCATCGTTCATGCCCACGTTGGGTCATGTATCCCTGCGTGGCCGTGTAAGCGATGCAAAGCAATACTCCTATGATAGCAACGCATACAGGCCAGCGATGCGGGAACAAGGACATGCCGCTGATATTCTCCCAGGGATTTTGGGTTGTCAAGCCCTGTACAGGAGTTGCACTAGTAAGTACTCGCTGGGAGTGGGACACAGTACCTTGAATGCCAGGTTCACTACAACGCATGTGGGGGGTTGGCGGTCGTGTGCTGAGCATATACGTCTCAGCTACTGAATAGTTGAGGGTGGCTTGACCCTGCCGTTCCAAAAAAAACTGCAATGTCGCTATATCCTCTTATCGTGACCCCCCCGCCCCCCCGCTCCCTGTCCATGGTTATATAGCTCCAAACATGTGCGGCCAACCCATCCCACATTCCAATGTATCCGCCGCCTGCCTCCCTTGGCCTCATCCCTGTAACATCGCCGCCCTTAACCCGATATCCGCCCGCTGCTCTGTGACCGCAGCCCACTTGCTCCGTTGCTCCAGCCTCCTCAGTGACCTGGTTCTGTCACTGGTTACCATCTGTCCCCCCTGCCCCCTGCCCCCTGCCCCCTGCCCCCTGCCCCCTGCCCCCTGCCCCCTGCCCCCTGCCCCCTGCCCCCCGGACACACACCTCTGTCCGTCCAACGCCACCACCTCTCTACCCTACACGGTCTCCCGCGCACTCCAATTACTCATGTGTGCCTGGCTCAGGCCATGAAGCCATTCTTCCCACGCACGCCCCTTTTTCAGCCTTTTCCCGTGGGCCCCTGTGTGTTTCATACCCGTCTTTTCTATCCACCGTTTAGGGTTTAGGGTCTCTCGTTGGCCCCTCCCTTCCCACGCACCCTTTTTCTCTTTTCTCCACCATCTTCCCTTTGCTTTTTTTGCTGCCCGGCCTTCCTTGCCACCCAGCCTTCCTGTTGCTGCCCCCGTTTGTCGTTTGTCCAACGTCTCTTTCCCAACGTGACTTGGCTTCTCTTCTTACCACCCCTCTCCACCGCGCTTGTCTTCTCTTCCCCCAGGGCTACAAGGTGCGCGCGGGTGTGACGGACGCTGAGCTGGCCGAGTCGGTCCTCAATGCTGCCATGTCCCTGGAGCTCATCTCGTCGGATGAGCGCAAGCGCCTGACCGTGGTGCCCGCTGACCTCTCCGACCCGGAGTCGATCAAGGCAGCAATGAAGGGGGCCGGCAAGGCCGCCGTGACCCTGGGCGCCAACGAGGATGGTCCCCAGGGATCCGTCGACGTGGCGACCCTCCAGCGCCTCGTGGCGGCCGCCAACGAGGTCCGCCTCTCCAAGCTCCTAGTCATTAACCCCACGGAGCCCGCCCGCCGTGGCGGCGGGCTGTTTGGTGGTGGGTCGTCGGTTGCCTCTCCAGCCTCGGGGGTGGAGACCATCCTGGTGGACGCCGCGGTGGAGTCGGGCCTGGGATACACGCTCATCCAGTGCGGCTCGCTGAGCGCGGTGCGTGATGACTACGCGGGTGAGAGCAACCTGGTCATCAGCGCGAGCGCCCCCGCGGGTGCGCCGACCCCGATCGCGCGCGTGCAGGTCGCGTCGGTGGCTGCGCTGGCCATCGAGGACGCCTCCAACAAGGTGGGTGTTTGGAGGGGGGGTATTAGAGAAGAAGGGGATGGTACCGAAGAATTGGTAACTATAAATGAGAGGGATGCTCAAGCTTATCAGTAGTGGCAGCAGGGAATAGTGAGCAGCGGGTTGTGTGCGCTGGCCATCTATCGAGGCCACATCCAACAAGGCGGGTGCATATGCGTAGAGGGTTCTAAGAGGTCATGGGGACTGAAGTGCGTAGCCGGGTGTCAGTGGGAGTGGTGACGGCGGATGTTGGCAACGGGAGTGGGTGCCGGGTGTCAGTGGGAGTGGTGACAGCGGATGTTGGCAAGGGGAGTGGGTGCCGGGTGTCAGTGGGAGTGGTGATGGCGGATGTTGGCAACGGGAGTGGGTGCCGGGTGTCAGTGGGAGTGGTGACGGCGGATGTTGGCAACGGGAGTGGGTGCCGGGTGTCAGTGGGAGTGGTGACGGCGGATGTTGGCAAGGGGAGTGGGTGCCGGGTGTCAGTGGGAGTGGTGACGGCGGATGTTGGCAACGGGAGTGGGTGCCGGGTGTCAGTGGGAGTGGTGACGGCGGATGTTGGCAACGGGAGTGGGTGCCGGGTGTCAGTGGGAGTGGTGACGGCGGATGTTGGCAACGGGAGTGCGTGCCGGGTGTCAGTGGGAGTGTTGACGGCGGATGTTGGCAAGGGGAGTGGGTGCCGGGTGTCAGTGGGAGTGGTGACGGCGGATGTTGGCAAGGGAAGTGGGTGCGCTGGCCATCACAACAGCACCTGCAACCGCCAAAGTACTTGTGTCCGAAACGAAGTGGCGACAAATCGAGGAGGGGAAAGGGGACATGGATTTGATGGGGATGGTGGTGTTAATGAAACAACGAGGATGGTGTAAACAAAGTGTTAGTGCAGAAAAGACTTGGAGGAGGTCGGTGCTGCTGGCTGCTTGCTATCTTAATCGTTGGGGCTGTGTGGTTCATGGTAAGGTGTTTTGCACGAACATACCTGACGGCATGCCATATAGAGTTGTATCATCGGTTTATTGTGGTGCTCGTGGAGACTTCTGTGTCCGTGTTGTGATCGCCCCAACGTGCATGTCTTCCTATTCGCAGCTCACCGTCGCTCTGTGGATCCCTTCCTCTTCGCTCCCGTCTGTCATAAATGTGAATCTACCTGCCACAGAATCCATCAAGCTTGTAGGAAAGCCTTGTCATATTTTCGTAATCATCTTTTGTAGCCCACAGAAAAGCAGGTCTGGGCCTCTGTATGATGCGGAGCCAGGCCCCTGTGCAATGGCACTCCTGGGTTTTCTGTATCATGAAAGAGAGCAACCGCATCAAACTGAAAGCAGCCTGCGCTTGGATACAACCTCGTGCAAAACGACTGATGCAAAACGACTCACAACCTTTTCATGTGCGCTACCACTTGGCCGACGCATTACCCCGCCTTGCGTGTTCTCTGGACTGTCACTCACCAGGTGCTGTCCGTGACTGCGTCCAAGACGGCCCCAGAGAAGACGGTCGCGCAGCTGCTGAGGTGGGTGGATTCATTCATTGATGGAAAGCAGGTGAGCGCATCTCGTGAGCATCAATCCTCCCATGACGTGGGTTGATACAACAATCGAGAAGGAGATCACCTGCGGTAGGCTGGCCAGACACTAGGCACAGGAGCATGCCATATGAAGTAAGCTGTGGTCAGGTACATGCTTGGGTTCGCATGTAGCAAACGTCTCCTTGAGTGTGAATCTATTCGAGGAGGGCCCTGTCGGTGAGATAGGAAGCTGCAGCATCGAACAGTGTTAAGTCTGCGAGTGCTGAAGCCTGCTGAAGCCTGCCTGTGTCTTTTTTTTTTCTTATGAGCATATGTAAGTCATGCTGTTAAATCAGGCATGCTTGAGCCTTGTATGGTCCCGATCCTCGCAATTTCAGGTCAGTGCCCTGGTTTGCCTTCATGCCACTTCATTATAACTACCACCTTAATAATCGTAATATTGTAGTCGTTATATTCACCACCTGGTAATCATCATACTTCCACCTTTTCCTGTCTGCCTGGTTTATCTTTGTCTCGTCGTTGTTGCTTTCTCTGTTGCTCGATTTTGTCACTTTTCATCGCTGATTGCCTTTCTTGCTGACCTTGGTCTCTAATTTGTATGCTGTGTTGCCAACCTCCCACGCTGAGGTGGGCGATCTATGAGCTTAATTTTTGTCGTTTGTTGCTGTCAATCCTCTTTGGTGCCCATCTCTTGCTTACGTGGGTTGCTTATGTTGGTCCTGCTGCCTATCTCCTCCTGACTCGCTGCCAACAGCGAGCTGCCCGTGGACGGCCGCAAGGAGGCCCGCGTCCTGGAGGCCGCCGCCACCGAGGAGGTGCAGGCCGCCTCGAGCGCCGCATCCTCCATCATGGGCCAGGTGTCCGGCCTGCAGAAGGCCCGTGCTGAGGCCGCCGCGATGAAGGCCAAGGCCGATGCCGCCGCGGCAGCTGCCAAGGCCAAGGCCGCTGCCCTGGCTGCCAAGTCTGAGGAGCTGCAGAAGGAGATGGCCGAGGTCAAGACCAACTAGATCGTGATCGTGTGAGACGAGCAAGGCTGGACGTTGAGATTCGGTTGTTTTACGGAGAATAAAGGCGCCTTTGGGGGGCGTATGCAACCCCAGGGGGACAGGTGGTTTGAGCATTGGGGGCGCGGTTTGTGGTTTGCTTGGTGTGGGTTGTCATGAAATAGTGGCCCAGGTTGGACTGGGCCAGTTGAGCGCAGCCGCCCATGTGGTCTTATTGGACTGCCTGTGAATGGCATGCGCTCACATTACTTCAGTGATTCGGTTGACATTTTTCTTTTATCACAGAATCATGAAACTGTTTAAATGATGCTTTGTTTGTTGCTGAATTTCGGGTTGTTCATGTCAGGCATGCTAAACAGCTGGCCCATGTTGGCAGCACTAATTGCTTGTTAAGTGCTTATTATTAAGTGAGACAACTATTATGAAGTGAGACAACTATGCCTGGACGCATGGCGATCCAACGCCGTGGAAGGACTAGGGTAGTTGTCTGAGAGGAAAGACGTACGCGAAGGCCGCGGGAGCCGCGTGGCTATCTCTAGGTAGACCTGCATGGAGGGAGACACACATCAATCCGGCGCAGCGCCGGGCTGTTCCCCGGTAATTCCCGCGCGAAAGTTGACGAAATTCGGTGCGCGCGTGCAATGTTGACTGAAATTCGGTGTGCAAGGCTATGGTAGCTGAAAATTTATTGCTCACGGAATACGAAGCCATTGTGTACCGGATTTCGCTTGTTCGAACGGCATTGTCATAGGGAAAAATAATATTCACAAAAAAACTCGCGAAACGCTGCTGTATTGGGTGTGAACGAGGACAAGCACGCAGTTGGCGCAGTTTTTGCTCGCCGTCCGACCAGACCCGTGCATCTTTAAGGTAAGGTCTCGTTGCCCAAACTACTTGACGGTGGAAACGAACACGTTCCACCAGTTCCTTACATCATTTCAAAGAAACCCAGCGTAGGATTTCCCTTAATTTTGCGTTTCCGATTTTTACGCCCCTTCCGCGAAAAAGTGAGAATTATAGGAGCGCTGACAGGGGCAACACTGCATGTCATGCTTTTAATCGCTTTTTCGTCTTTTCTTGCAGCTATATGACTTCGCTTGGGCGCAGCAACATCGCCCGGTGTTTATCCTGCGGGCGGGGCTTGCTGGCCCCGTCCGGAGTGTGCTCGGGGTGCGGGAAAAACCACAGCTACTGGTTTATAACGTCGACAACCCCCATTTTCTGGTCATTAACCGGCGTATTCTTGTGGTTTAAGCTTCCGGCGACGGGCGAAAAGAGCTCTTACCATGACGGCATGCTCTGGGGAGGCGTTCCGAGAAGGACTGGGGCGGGCAGGCAAATTTACACGCGACAGTGCCCGCACGTCGCCTGCGCACCCCGGCGTACAAGGCAAAGCGCAGTGTTTCCCTCCTGGACGGCCCATCGCTGCCTTTGCCGGGCGGCATGTTGGGGAGGCGGCTCCTTCTTCCTTTCTTACCGCCCGTTTCATAGTTCATACCCCGTGAGTTTCCCAACGGAGGCGTGTTAATGATGAGCGGCTGCATGCATGAATGAACGGGTGTATGAATGAGGGAGGGGGGGAGGGAGGGAGGGAGGGAGGGAGGAGGGAGGGAGGGAGGGAGGGAGGGAGGGAGGGAGGGAGGGAGGGAGGGAGGGAGGGAGGGAGGAGGGAGGGAGGGAGGGAGGGAGGGAGGGAGGGAGGAGAGGGGGAGGAGGGAGGGAGGGAGGGAGGGAGGGAGGGAGGGAGGAGGAGGGAGGGAGGGAGGGAGGGAGGGAGGGAGGGAGGGAGGGAGGGAGGGAGGGAGGAGGAGGGAGGGAGGAGGGAGGGAGGGAGGGAGGGAGGGAGGGAGGAGGGAGGGAGGGAGGGAGGAGGGGGAGGGAGGGAGGAGGGAGGGAGGGAGGAGGGAGGGAGGGAGGGAGGGAGGGAGGGAGGGAGGGAGGGAGGAGGGAGGGAGGGAGGGAGGGAGGGAGGGAGGGAGGGAGGAGGGAGGGAGGGAGGGAGGAGGGAGGGAGGGAGGGAGGGAGGGAGGGAGGGAGGGAGGGAGGGAGGAGGGAGGGAGGGAGGGAGGGAGGGAGGAGGGAGGGAGGAGGGAGGGAGGGAGGGAGGAGGGAGGAGGGAGGGAGGGAGGAGGAGGGAGGGAGGGAGGAGGGAGGGAGGGAGGAGGGAGGAGGGAGGGAGGAGGGAGGGAGGGAGGGAGGGAGGGAGGGAGGGAGGGAGGAGGGAGGGAGGGAGGAGGGAGGGAGGGAGGGAGGGAGGGAGGGAGGGAGGGAGGGAGGGAGGGAGGGAGGGAGGGAGAGGAGGGAGGAGGGAGGGAGGGAGGGAGGGAGGGAGGGAGGGAGGGAGGGAGGGAGGGAGGAGGGAGGGAGGGAGGGAGGGAGGGAGGGAGGGAGGGAGGGAGGGAGGAGGAGGGAGGGAGGAGGGAGGGAGGGAGGGAGGAGGGAGGAGGGAGGGAGGGAGGGAGGGAGGGAGGGAGGGAGGGAGGGAGGAGGGAGGGAGGGAGGGAGGGAGGGAGGGAGGGAGGGAGGGAGGGAGGGAGGGAGGGAGGGAGGGAGGGAGGGAGGGAGGGAGGGAGGGAGGGAGGAGGGAGGAGGAGGGAGGGAGGGAGGAGGAGGGAGGGAGGGAGGAGGGAGGGAGGGAGGGAGGGAGGGAGGGAGGGAGGGAGGGAGGGAGGGAGGGAGGGAGGAGGAGGGAGGGAGGGAGGGAGGGAGGGAGGGAGGAGGGAGGGAGGGAGGGGGAGGGAGGGAGGGAGGGAGGGAGGGGGAGGGAGGGAGGGAGGGAGGGAGGGAGGGAGGGAGGGAGGGAGGGAGGGAGGAGGAGGGAGGGAGGGAGGGAGGGAGGGAGGAGGGAGGGAGGGAGGGAGGGAGGGAGGGAGGGAGGGAGGGAGGGAGGGAGGGAGGGAGGGAGGGAGGGAGGGAGGGTATGTATGACTGCGTGCGTGCGTGCGTGCGTGCGTGCGTGCGTGCGTGCGTGCGTGCGTGCGTGCGTGCGTGCGTGCGTGCGTGCGTGCGTGCGTGCGTGCGTGCGTGCGTGCGTGCGTGCGTGCGTGCGTGCGTGCGTGCGTGCGTGCGTGCGTGCGTGCGTGCGTGCGTGCGTGCGTGCGTGCGTGCGTGCGTGCGTGCGTGCGTGCGTGCGTGCGTGCGTGCGTGCGTGCGTGCGTGCGTGCGTGCGTGCGTGCGTGCGTGCGTGCGTGCGTGCCTACGTGTATGCATGGGTGGGTGGATACATGTGTATGTGTGTGTGGGTGGGTGGGTAAGGGATCGACGTGTGTGTGTGTGTATGTGTGTGTGTGTGTGCTTCTCTGCTTAGGCGTTGGAGCACACGCATGCACTGGAGGAAGGGGGTGATGAAAACCCAGACCAACTGTCGCACCCACCCCTCCACCTTCACCAAGCGTAAGGCCAAGCGTGCCATGGGGGTAGGGTAGCGGACGCAAGTCACCAACGTCAGGGTGCTCACCAGGCTGGTGGATGAGAAGATGGGGGGCAGGCCCCTGTCAGATGCAGAGAAGAAGAAAAGGAAAAGGATGCAGCAGGGCCGTGAGAACGTGCCCCCGGGTGTGGCATTAGCCACTATATAGCTAGCTAGCTGGCTAGAGCTGTGTTATTAATGCATTGTACTATAGGCATGTGCCCCCAAGTATGCCTTCCTGCATTGTAAATATGATGCATAATGTAATGATGTGTTGTTTGGAACCTTCTGTACACCAAGGTGGAATGATTGCCATGAAACCCTTGTAAGAACAATAGAAAGCTGCTTTTTCTGTGGTATTTATGCTAGCATCTGTCACCAATTTGTCATCCAACCAGCCTGAAGCTTTGTGGGCAGGCTGCATGGGATGTGTTTCGAACATGTGCCAAGTTCCAGGTCCAACTGAGTTCATTTGATGTCATTATATATGCACATGTGTGATGAAACCCTTGGAAAACACTGAAAAACTGCATTTTTGTGGTATTTATGCTAGCATTTGTCACCAATTTGTCATCCAACCAGCCTGAAACTTTGTGGGCATGCTGCATGGGATGTGTTTAGAACATGTGCAAAGTTCCAGGCCCAACTGAGTTCATTTGGTGTCATTATGTATGCATATGTGTGATAAAACCCTTAAAAACCATGAAAAACTGCATTTTTTGGGTATTTATGCTAGCATTTGTCACCAATTTGTCATCCAACCAGCCTGAAACTTTGTGGGCATGCTGCATGGGATGTGTTTAGAACATGTGCAAAGTTCCAGGCCCAACTGAGTTCATTTGGTGTCATTATGTATGCATATGTGTGATAAAACCCTTAAAAACCATGAAAAACTGCATTTTTTGGGTATTTATGCTAGCATTTGTCACCAATTTGTCATCCAACCAGCCTGAAACTTTGTGGGCATGCTGCATGGGATGTGTTTAGAACATGTGCAAAGTTCCAGGCCCAACTGAGTTCATTTGATGTCATTATATATGCATACATGCCAGAAAGTGCTGAAAATACGGTATTTTTTGCTAGCAAATGTCACCATGTTACCATGGTGCCGACTCCCAAAAAATTTTTTGACCACATGGCATCATAAGATATCTGATTAGGTACCTTGGTGCCAAATTTGAGGCCAAACTGACTATTAGCCTATCTTGAAATAATTACCAGGGAACAAAAACGCGTTTTTGGATTGATGTGACAGAGGGTAACAAGAAAGGTTGATAGGGAAAACACACATACACGTGTACACACACACACACACCACCACCACCACCACCACGACCAACACAAACAACAAAAACTGAGAAGGAAAAGAGGGAACGCATACACACAGTTATGTGCACTTGTTTTCCCAGGCAAAGGGGCATGCCATGGAGTGCTTCTTCCGAAAACGACGATATTATGCAACCAGCATTTTCCCTGAAAAAAATGAAAAAAATATATAACAATTGTTCACGCTGGTTCCGGCCCTTTACGCCATCGCTCTCCGCCACCAGCTCTTTGCCCCGCAACCTCTCATCACGGCGGGTGCGTCCTGCGGCAGCTGCGGGCTTGCTCTGGATACTACTGGGACGCACTACATCGCGTGCATGGGTGGCCAGCAGAACCAGAACTGGTTCCTCTGTCTCCATGCCGCTCTCCTCCGGGTGGTGTGTGCCATTGTTTGGTCGGTCTTTCCCCACCCCACCATCAAGTGCGAGGACGCGGATGGGGCCGCCCTCTACTCATGCACCCAACCACCGCCCCGACATTACCGTGCTTGACTACGACGGGCAGGGTTGCCACCTGCTCATCGATGTCTCCGTGGCTCGGCCGCTCTCCGGTCGCCACATCCTCCGGGCGGCTGTGGATGCTGGCGCTGCTGCCGCTGTGGCTGAGCGCGACATGCAAGTTTGCCTCCTACCGCAATGTGGGGCCCCACCGGGTCATCCCCTTTGTCCTTGAGGAGTTCGGGGCCATGGGCCCCAAGACAGCGGAGTTTTTCAACGAGTGCTGCCAGCGCCGTGAAGACCGCCTCGACCTCGAGGGTCAGACCGCCCCGTGCATGGTCTGCCCGCACGTGGTCCTCGTATTGGCCGGCGGCAGCGCCTGTGCCTCGCCCTCACTCGCACCGTGGCTGATGTGTTATTAATTCCGCCGCACCCAGGCCGACTTTGTCGCGACCCATGCAGTCTAGATCCCTTCCAGGCATGCATGGTGGGCCAGCAGCGCTGTTGCTGCGTGTAGTTTTGTGATGTATAGCTAGCTGTACATACCTTGTGCAGCTGGCGTGATCCTTGGATGTCCGTGTCAGATTACTATTAATTTCTTAAGAGTTATTCTCCCAGCCAGTTATCGGGGTTTTCCTTATGTTGCATGCCTATCTCACCTCCGTAATCTATCATTCTCAATGAATATATATTCATTGAGAATGATAGATTACGGAGGTGAGATAGGCATGCAGCATAAGGAAAAACCCGAGAACTGGGAGAATAACCCTGAAGAAATTAATAGTAATCTGACACAGACATCCAAGGATCACGCCAGCGGCACAAGGTACAACTAACTATACATCACAAAACTACACGCAGCAACAGCGCTGCCGGCCCACCATGCAGGCCTGGAAGGAATCTAGACCGCATGGGTCGCGACAAAGTCGGCCCGGGTGCGGCGGAATAACACATCAGCCACGGTGCGAGTGAGGGCGAGTGACAGACGCTGCCGCCAATACGAGGACCACGTGCGGGCCGACCACGGGGCGGTCTGACCCTCGAGGTCGAGGCGGTCTTCACGGCGCTGGCAGCACTCGTGGAAAAACTCCGCTGTCTTGGGGCCCATGGCCCCGAACTCCTCAAGGACAAAGGGGATGACCCGGTGGGGCCCCACATTGCCGTAGGAGGCAAACTTGTCGCGCTCAGCCACAGCGGCAGCAGCGCCGGCAATGAATATATATTATTATTGGTCTTATCGTAGTATAGAGATTTGACATGGCTCTGTATAGAGAGGTTTATAGCTGGGCGTTTGCTTTGGTTTGATGTTAATCATCCCACGGTCCTAAATTTAGGACTTTGTCCTAAATCGTCCTAGTGGTCACTATAACCGAGGTACCGGGGGGGGGGGTTACTATATGGACCGTACCCCATGTGGACCGTACCCGGCATGATGTACCCGACCCGTGGTACCGGCACATGGTACCCGGATTCCGTACCCGGGTACCGGGTATAATGGCGGGAAAGTAGGTACCTCGACCAAAAATATAACCGATTTTGGAGCGAAAAAGTGGGTGCGGGAATGAAGTGAGGTGGATATGGCGACCTGACAATCGTGGCCGGCGTTTTCACGTGCGTTTATCATTTCGGGCGCCCAGTAGCAAAAACGAAAGGTTGTTAGTTATGCTTAAAGGCTGTGAATATTTTCTGCGCAAGTTTTTATGTGTAGCGCTGTATCACAGCGGCACAACACAAATGGGTCGCAGATCGCCTGCTCGCGGAGGGTCGATTTTGGCACAAACATGTTAGTGTATTAGCAATGGTGGTGCGAATCAAGCCAGGAAATTTTTGTGGACGATTTTTATTATAGTCTGGAGTTTAGAAACGGAGTATTTGACATGGGAGCGCCTGGGCCGTGATATTCTTGCCCGATTTCCATTGTCGACCATGTTTTAGGGACGTTCAGGCTGGGCAGCGAGCGCACCTTATAGGTCTTCACTTTCGGTATTTCTTGGACCTAAAACGCAGCACAAGCGTGGTTTATATCATTGTCGAACTGGTTGGCCAGCTTTGGTGCGCTCAGCTCTCGGAAAGCTGACCTCGCTGCGGATTTCAGCGACTTTTTTGCAACCATTTGGAATGAGGCGACGTAAGTAGCAGGTAAGTGCCGGGTTGTCCTAGATCATGAGTGTAACTGGCAACGCTGTCGTGGTGTTTTGAGTCAGCCAGCTATGCCTAAAAAGAGGGGACGCTCTCTGTGCACATAACTGTCACACATAGTTGGTTTACGTCATACAATTTTTTACGTCTCTATCTTCGTCGTCCGCTGCAGCTAAAACACACATGCGTAAGAGCAGTTTTACTCATGTGTTAGTTATAAACCATGTGGTCCTATGGCCTGCAGTCGTTCAGGGTGTTCTCAGACACTATATACAGTATGGTTTACGTGTTACATGCACCCTGAATTCGCTCACAAAGCGTTGCATGTTAGCACAACGTTGTTTTGTAACTTGATTTGGCTGCATTCATGTGTTAGTTGCAATGCAAATGCAATGTTTTTTCATCGCTGGGTGGTGGCCAGCATGTCCGTGATGTCAAAGAAGGTTTGGCATATGCTTAGAGAAAGTTTACCGCAAGGGGTGGGCCATGTTCAAGTCGGGCAACCTCAGCAACCATGCAACCCTATATTGCATTACCTGCACCATCTGTGACACCGTTAATCACGCGTATATATAGAGGCAGCCACAGCAGGGTATGGCCTTGTTATACGCTGCCCCGCCATCCCAAGGCCTCGTAGGGTCCTCTAGCGCTTGTAAGATGCTCAAGGGACCGTGTGGATAGCATGGTCATGCGTTGACAATAATTGGTCCTAATGGTCCTAAAACCCACATTTTGGCCAAATTCGCGCTTTGAGGTCTGGCAGGTGGCAGGGCCCATTCATGCACTAAATGTAATTATTTGACCCCAGGTTTTTGATAGAAACTAAAAAAGTGTGTTATCTGTCATGGGCACGAATGCCAGGGTCAAATTTTAATGTTTGCATATATATTTTTTAATTCCACTTGGTCCTAAATTTAGGACTTTTACTGGGAAGATGGACATTGAGTGATTTCACTCTGCTGTAAGTAATTATATTATTAAATATATATTATTATATATGTTGTCTCTTTGATATTCTGATCAGACACTCCGCAAAGGTGAAAACCTTTGCGTTCAGTGCCGGGCCGCGGAAAACGCGGAAAACGCGATCTACAAATGAATCCGACCTGAATCGAACTGGGGACCTCTCGCACCAAATTTTGCTGACAATAGGACGGACGTCTCCGGTTACCATGGCATCGCCAACTTACACCTACAGTCATCCGCAAAATTTCTCCTGTCCGGGGAGTGATGCAAGCCTTTCGGATTTGGTACTAGATAAATCACTCGAGATCTGTGTGTAGGAGTACTACACACGTGTCTGCACGCGAGACTTGTTCAGTCTCGCACCGTGAGACGGGCTGAACACGGCTGAAACCTTCTCTAGAAGGGGGCGTAGCCGGTACTATCGAAATCAGCCAAGCGTATATTCTGATCAGACACTCCGCAAAGGTGAAAACCTTTGCGTTCAGTGCCGGGCCGCGGAAAACGCGGAAAACGCGATCTACAAATGAATCCGACCTGAATCGAACTGGGGACCTCTCGCACCAAATTTTGCTGACAATAGGACGGACGTCTCCGGTTACCATGGCATCGCCAACTTACACCTACAGTCATCCGCAAAATTTCTCCTGTCCGGGGAGTGATGCAAGCCTTTCGGATTTGGTACTAGATAAATCACTCGAGATCTGTGTGTAGGAGTACTACACACGTGTCTGCTTACTTTGATATATATATATATATATATTTAACTCCGAGGATGCGGATGGCGCTGCCTTCTATTCCCCCAACCACCGGCCTGACATCGTGGTGCTGGACTTTGAGGGGGGTGGCCGGCATCTGCTTATTGACGTTTCGGTGGCGCGGCCCTTGGCTCTTAGCCACGTGGCTGGGGCCTCCCTCACGGCAGGTTACACGTCGGACCGGGCGGAGCGGGCCAAGCTCCTAGCCTACGGCGACGTCGGGCACCATCGTGTGGTGCCCTTTGTCCTGGAGGAGTTTGGGGCCATGGGGCCCCTGACCTCCGCCTTCTTCAAGGAGTGTTGCCGGCTCCGGGAGGACCGGCTGGACCTGGAGGGACCTGGAGGGCCAGCGGGCCCCATGGTCGGCGCGGACCTGGACGTCATATTGGCGTCAGCGCTTGTCGGTGGCGCTGACTCGGGCCATGGCTGACATCATGCTCCGCCGTACGCGGGCTGATTTTGCGGTGCAGCAGGGCTATTAGGTTCCTCCCGTTAGGCGTTTCCATTGGTCTTATCGTAGTATAGAGCTTTGACATGGCTCTGTCTATAGGTTTATAGCTGGGCGTTTGCTTTGGTTTGAGTGATTTCACTCTGCTGTAAGTAATTATATTTTTAATATATATTTAACTCTGCTTCGTTCATTCGTTCGTTCGTTCGTTCGTTCGTTCGTTCGTTCGTTCGTTCGTTCGTTCGTTCGTTCGTTCGTTCGTTCGTTCGTTCGTTCGTTCGTTCGTTCGTTCGTTCGTTCGTTCGTTCGTTCGTTCGTTCGTTCGTTCGTTCGTTCGTTCGTTCGTTCGTTCGTTCGTTCGTTCGTTCGTTCGTTCGTTCGTTCGTTCGTTCGTTCGTTCGTTCGTTCGTTCGTTCGTTCGTTCGTTCGTTCGTTCGTTCGTTCGTTCGTTCGTTCGTTCGTTCGTTCGTTCGTTCGTTCGTTCGTTCGTTCGTTCGTTCGTTCGTTCGTTCGTTCGTTCGTTCGTTCGTTCGTTCGTTCGTTCGTTCGTTCGTTCGTTCGTTCGTTCGTTCGTTCGTTCGTTCGTTCGTTCGTTCGTTCGTTCGTTCGTTCGTTCGTTCGTTCGTTCGTTCGTTCGTTCGTTCGTTCGTTCGTTCGTTCGTTCGTTCGTTCGTTCGTTCGTTCGTTCGTTCGTTCGTTCGTTCGTTCGTTCGTTCGTTCGTTCGTTCGTTCGTTCGTTCGTTCGTTCGTTCGTTCGTTCGTTCGTTCGTTCGTTCGTTCGTTCGTTCGTTCGTTCGTTCGTTCGTTCGTTCGTTCGTTCGTTCGTTCGTTCGTTCGTTCGTTCGTTCGTTCGTTCGTTCGTTCGTTCGTTCGTTCGTTCGTTCGTTCGTTCGTTCGTTCGTTCGTTCGTTCGTTCGTTCGTTCGTTCGTTCGTTCGTTCGTTCGTTCGTTCGTTCGTTCGTTCGTTCGTTCGTTCGTTCGTTCGTTCGTTCGTTCGTTCGTTCGTTCGTTCGTTCGTTCGTTCGTTCGTTCGTTCGTTCGTTCGTTCGTTCGTTCGTTCGTTCGTTCGTTCGTTCGTTCGTTCGTTCGTTCGTTCGTTCGTTCGTTCGTTCGTTCGTTGAATCGTTCGTTCGTTCGTTCGTTCGTTCGTTCGTTCGTTCGTTCGTTCGTTCGTTCGTTCGTTCGTTCGTTCGTTCGTTCGTTCGTTCGTTCGTTCGTTCGTTCGTTCGTTCGTTCGTTCGTTCGTTCGTTCGTTCGTTCGTTCGTTCGTTCGTTCGTTCGTTCGTTCGTTCGTTCGTTCGTTCGTTCGTTCGTTCGTTCGTTCGTTCGTTCGTTCGTTCGTTCGTTCGTTCGTTCGTTCGTTCGTTCGTTCGTTCGTTCGTTCGTTCGTTCGTTCGTTCGTTCGTTCGTTCGTTCGTTCGTTCGTTCGTTCGTTCGTTCGTTCGTTCGTTCGTTCGTTCGTTCGTTCGTTCGTTCGTTCGTTCGTTCGTTCGTTCGTTCGTTCGTTCGTTCGTTCGTTCGTTCGTTCGTTCGTTCGTTCGTTCGTTCGTTCGTCCGTCCGTCCGTCCGTCCGTCCGTCCGTCCGTCCGTCCGTCCGTCCGTCCGTCCGTCCGTCCGTCCGTCCGTCCGTCCGTCCGTCCGTCCGTCCGTCCGTCCGTCCGTCCGTCCGTCCGTCCGTCCGTTCGTTCGTGCGTCCGTCCGTCCGTCCCCCCGCCCGTCCGTCCGTCCGTCCGTCCGTCCGTCCGTCCGTCCGTCCGTCCGTCCGTCCGTCCGTCCGTCCGTCCGTCCGTCCGTCCGTCCGTCCGTCCGTCCGTCCGTCCGTCCGTCCGTCCGTCCGTCCGTCCGTCCGTCCGTCCGTCCGTCCGTTCCGTCCGTCCGTCCGTCCGTCCGTCCGTCCGTCCGCCCGTCCGTCCGTCCGTCCGTCCATCCACCCGTCCATCCATCCATTGGGGTTAATACTCCGTGACTCCCCAACGGGAGCACGAGTTTAATTCATTAAAATTGATTAATTAGAAATAATTAATTAATTAATTATAGGACCCCGCAATTAATTATAATCCGGCTTGATAGGACCCCGTGCGCCGGCCTACAGTTGACAGCTATATGGGTGGCCCGCACGCCGGCATTACAATGCACTTCTGAATAGCTACTAAGTTTTAGTCATTACGTCGGTCCCTGAAGCAAGCTTAAAGTGCACGTTCCATTAAATGATATTATAACATGACTCCGTTGGGAGATCATGTAGCACGTACCCCTTGCTTGATGGATGGAGGTGAGCAAAGCCGCGAAACCTAACTAAGCTTACTCTGGGCTAATCTAGAAAATTCTCACTACTCTAGAAAATCCTGAAACTCAGCAAAGCGACTCTTCCCCCTGGGGGGGGTGGCTTGCCCTTAGGGGCAGGCGTGTGGGCCTGGACAATGGTCTTCCACCTCTGCTTGTTCTGCATAGCAGTCCAAGCAAGAGGGAGGGAGGAATTAAATGCGGTGTTCAAACTTAGCTGGGACAACTAGGTCGGCCAGCAGCAACTGCTGTGTATTAATTAATTAATTAATTAATTAGACTCGTGCTCCCGTTGGGGAGTCACGGAGCATTAACCCCGATGGATGGATGGATGGATGGGTGCAAACATTCCCGGCCTACCGGTCTAATCTATCTACATTGGCTACATACTACATCTACCTAACAGCATTCTAACTACAACATCTATCCAGGCAGCCGCACGCTGCCCGAGGGGGAGCTATCTGGCGTGCCGCCCGCGGGACTGCACACGCGGGCGCTTCCCCACTGGGGGGGGCTCATTGTCCTCTATGACCTGGGCCCACTTGGCCTTGTCCATCATCTTCTTCCAAATCACGGAGAGGCCGAGGCCCCCCATGTCCTCTACTAGCTGTTCCTTGAAGGTGCGGGCCTTGCGGCGTCTAACTATCACTAGGCCCAGCCCACGTCAGGAGGTGCCGGCCAGGCTGGGCTGGTCGCAGTCCTGCGGGGGGGCCACGTGAGGTGTCTACCTGGTTGGTGCGAGCTAGGTGCCCTACAAGCTGCAGGCGGCGTTGCTTAATGGTGCTGGTGATATAGGGCATGCCCTGGTACAGGTCCGGCTCATTGCGGACATGAGCAGCATATCCTACTCTGAAAATGGAACGCAGCATGCTGGTGACCGCGCCGTCCAGCTTGCGGGCCAGGTCGGCGGTGAGGGTCCACGTCTCGGCGCCATACGTGAGAACAGGAAGGACGAGGACCTTGAACAGGTCCTGTTTCTCGATCTTGCCCGGGGCTTGCGCCACAGGGCCCGGTACTGACGTAAAGCGTGCCAGGCGAGGGCCGGAGATGCGATGGTCCACATCAACCTCGCAGCTGGGGAGCAGGCTGCCCAGCAGCTTAACGCGGTCCCGATACAGGACTCGAGAGCCGTCTAGGAGATAGAGGGGCGGCGGTGAGTTGGTGAGCCCAACCGCCAGGGCCTCTGTCTTCTTGCTGACCTCAAGCCCCACTGCACGGGCCTCGAGAGCCAGGCAGTCAAGCCATGTCTGCACGTGCTCAGTGTCCTCGAAGAGGGTGGTGTCGTCTGCATAAATGATGTCTGCTAGCCGAATCTCCGTGTCCGCACCGCCATGCCAGAATTTGTTAGCAACCTGCACTCCTGGTTCCCTGCCCACGATGCGGGCAAATCGCTTGCGCGCCTGAATCATTACGTATTCGACAACAATAATGAACAGGTAGGGCGACAGCACGCAGCCCTGCCACACACCCTTCTGTAAAGGGCATGGGGGCGTGGTCCCGTAAGAAGTGCGCACCGAAGTGGTGGACCCTTCATACAGGTTGCGGATGACAGCAATCAGGGGGCGGGGGATCCGGAACAACTCGAGGATGTCCCAAAGCGCAGGCCAGAAAACCGAATCGAAGGCTTTGATGAAGTCCACCAGCACAAGGTGCAAAGGGGACTCACCAGGCTGAAGGCGTTGCAGTTCCTCCACCAGTCGGCGAGTAGCGAAGAGCGCCTGTACTGTGTTGCGACCTCAGTGAACGGAAGCCGTGCTGAGTCTCGCTGAGGTGACCGTCCAGGGCCGTGCGCAGGCGGTTCAGGATGAGCCGCATAAGAAGCTGCTGTGTATAGTTCATGGCAGGTTTACCAATCTTTACAGGAATGTCCTTGCATGCATGGGCCGGGAGGCGCGGCCAGGTCAGGATATGCCGCCCCGGCTGGCCAAGCCGCTGGGGGCCGGCCAGACCGAGGTCGATCGGTGTCTACCTGACTGGTGCGAGCAAGATGTCCTGCAAATGCTATCCTACTCTGGGCACCTAATCTCGTCCGAAATGCGAGGCATACCCTTATATAAACATTCCATCTGTAGGCACAATCCTAGAGCAGCTAGCTAAAGACATGCATAAGTATGTAAGTAAGTACTTGCGTGTAATGCGCATGGGCATGCCATGGAGTGCTATGCTAATCTCATTAGAAAGATAATTACACGAAAGAGTATCGTCTGCAGCATGCCCCAACCATATAGTGCACTAGAGGGGGATAGAATCCTCATCTGAGGTGTCCTCTACTGTAATTCACACAGTAGAGGATCAGGCAGATCGACGAGGCGGTAGTACGTGTAGCGGCTATCCTCATGGGCAATAACCTCCACCCGAGGACTTCTACCCTGCATTCTACCAATGGGCCGTGCGGCCCGTGGCTGGGGAGAAAACAGGAGCATGCCCCACAGGAAGGTGCTTATCGCAGAGGGCAGCCCATTTCTCCTTGTCTATCATGCGGGCGCGGAGTACAGATAATCCCAGAAGCCCTGCATCCTCAATCAATTGTGCACAGTCCACACCGTCGCGTCGCTGCTGCAGCAACACGATGTTTTCTGGCATACGCGAGCTTTTGGTTCCCGCCGCACATTTGAAAGTGCTGTCCTCCGGATTTTTGCCTTTGCACCGTGTGCAGTTCGTGGACGTTTGGAATCATGGCATGGCTAACGTAATGACTGACTAGCTAGACCTTTCCAGTGGACAGTTTTCCATTTGCGGGTATTTCCTCATAAATGGTGGGAGAGCGATCGTGAACAGCAATGGTGTTCACCACCAGACAATCCCGGCCAGTTAGGCTCGAAGCACACACCCTGATCAAGCAAGCTGTTTAACCCGTGTTTTTTTAATTAGAACGCGATATATCGCGTTGTAAGCTTTTTTTAGAACGCGTATAGCACCCAAGGAAAATTTTTTTTCATGGTCATGTATATACTTTCCTGAAAGCCCATAAATCAAAGGATTTTTTGAGCTACTCAGACCTACAAAATGCTTATTCATTAGAGAGATACACTGGTTTGAATACAGGGGGGTCTGACCATGACCGCGATTTCTTGACCCTAGGTCACAAGTCATGTGCTTATTCACAAATGGTTCATGAAAAAAATCTGGCTTCTTGCACGAGCTATGGGCAACATATGCAGGCTCTGTGAAACAAAACTCAGGCCCATTGGGCCACTGGAGCTATTTTTCATTAGCATCACAATTACAACGCAGTACAACGCAGTGGGAAACATGAGAGCCCTTGACAACATTACGCAACGACCCGAGCCCCATAAACGGGGCCATAGTGAGCTTGGAGGGTCAAAACGTTGAAAATAGGTGTTGTATAAGTTATACTGCATCAAACATGCATCAAACATCATGACTGGATGACCTAATATGACTGAATCAGGCAGCCATAGCCAAAGCATCATCCACTCTCACAACGTGTTGAGCACATGCCTCGTGGGAATGGAGGTGCTGGGTTTTCATTCCATAACGCGTGGGGGGGCCCACAATCAATCTACAATACCCATGCCAAATTTTATTACTTGAGGAGACGCCATTTCAACAAATACATGACAATTGATGCTCATTGTGAATGCGTTTCCACATGAAATCATTACCATTTCATGCAATTTGGTCACTGGTGCGCTTTCCGCGTGCACTTTTCATTACTAGATTGCTTAAATTTATTAAAATTTATTAACATTTATTAAAATTTATTCAAGTCGGGGTAAAATTGGCTGTTTTTGTCATAGTGTCATGCACTCGGAGGGTAAGCAAGTGAGACAAGTTGTAGATTATTTACAATTGCACAACCCTCTCCACGACCCCGCTAGTTCTATTTATAGAACGAATTATAATTATTGCCAAAATTGTGCACAAGCCTGTGCACAACCCAACCAGTAATTCCCACTTGAACTTTGAATATTCAAGTGAATGCTCTGGAGACAGATGTACAGATCGATCTTTACAAATGTACACGAGTTCAGATCAAGCTATCTAACTACCTACTAACAGGCGTTTCTTTACACCCCGTCCGCTGGGCTTCTTTACACCCCCCTCCCGCACATCTGCGCCAGCCTTCCCTTGAGGTTTTCGTTTGCCCTGCCCTGCGGCTTGGTCTCCCCCCTTCTCTTGGAGTCGTGGGGAAGATCTGGTCGCTGGGGAAGATCTGGTCGCCAGGTACCCCTTGTCCATCCACCACTCCAAATACGTTCCCTCAGGTGGCTTGAAACAGTTCCGCATCTCGTCTTGTTGTACCTTGAAAATTGCCGCGGGCATCGTCCCCTGCTCCCCATTAATCCAGATTCCCTTTTCGTCACACCCTTCTGCCCAAAATTTAACGTACCACACGCCCGTTTTATCCACCTTTCGAACGACTCCATGCACCAGGAACGTGTCGACGTGGAAATCAGGCATGTGTGCCAGCTTCATTGGGTCTGCATTGAGTTTAGCCACCGAATCAGCAGCCCACGTGGGCTTCCACAACGTATCAAGGCGCTGGGATTGGTTCTTCCGATACTGGCAAAATTCACCGCCGTGCTTGCACAATACCGAAACCGGACATCCAACAGGCGAGCGGGGCACGACCCGTTTCCCCCCCCCCCACCTTCCAGATTCTCCATCCACGGCTGCCAACTTGGTGGTGGCACTTTCTTGTCTAGTGGCTTGGGCTGGGTTGCGGTAACTGTGACACGTCTTTGTGGCGCTTCCTCCTCAGGTTCCGATTCTTCCGATTCTTCCGAATCTTCCTCAAACCCTTTGGGTGGGCCGCCATGCGCGTCATCCTTTGGCGGCTCCTCTTCAGACTCGTCACCTGTGGGTGGGACAAGCAATGACGAGCGGCGCAATTAGTTATCATTACAATCGCAAATCAAACTTGGGAATATGCAAACATCATAATTTAACCGACCATATTCACTCAGATTAACTTACCCTTTGACAGATGACTAGCCGTTGCTCTTGATCGAACGTGCCCGCCAGGCGAAAGGAGCTTTTTGCAGTAGTCGACGGCACGCCCCAACATCCCCCCCCAGACGCCCCCGAATTCCCCTTCGAGCCTCCCTCCCCTCCCCCCCCTCCTTCCCCCGCCCCCTCTCCGCCCTTCTCTCCGCCCCCCTCTCCGCCCTTCTCTCCGCCCCCCTCTCCGCCCTTTGACCCGCCCCCCTCTCCGCCCTTCGACCCGCCCCCCTCTCCGTCCTTCGACCCCCCCCCTCTCCGCCCTTCGACCCCCCCCCTCTCCGCCCTTCGACCCGCCCCCCTCTCCGTCCTTCGACCCCCCCCCTCTCCGCCCTTCGACCCGCCCCCCTCTCCGCCCTTTGACCCGCCCCCCTCTCCGTCCTTCGACCCCCCCCCTCTCCGCCCTTCGACCCGCCCCCCTCTCCGCCCTTCGAACCCCCCCCTCTCCGTCCTTCGACCCGCCCCCCTTATCACCACCCTCATTCCCGCCCCCCTCATCATCGCCGGCACCATCATCACCAACCTCCTCCCCATCATCACCCCCATGTGACCCGACATCCTCATCATCCCCCATTGAGACGTCTTCGGCCGAGGGGGTCTCCGAGGCGGCGCGCTTCCGGCGTTTCTTTTTGGTGCCAGCGCCTGCCGTCTCCAGCGGACGCTTCTGGGCTGCACCCGCAATTTCCTTGCCCGAACGGCCGTTGGGATTGGAAATATCCTCCCCCTCAGGCCGCTTCCCAAGTACCTTCAGAAGGACCTTAAACCCATCCACCTGCTCCTTTGACCCAATGAAGATCACGGGTGGGTTGAAGAATCCCGTGAAATCGCCTAGGTACGACGACCAGGCGTCCTTCACACCATTGAAATCTCCACAATCCTTCGCCGCCTTCCAGTCCCTTTTCTCCACCCACGCACCCGTTCGACCCTTCAACAATTCCTCATCATTCCACAGCTTCGCGTGGTGTTCCAAATTCAGCAGCCATATCCCATTCTTGATATCCGGCTGGTTCACCCCCCCTTCCTCTTCACAACAAATTCGAACCCCTCCATTGCATTAAGTACCACTTGAGCCAACCGTGTCGGCCCATCGCTTTTCTCCCACGCGAAAGTCTTCATCATGAACTCACAGGTCGTTTCCCCGTCAGACCCGTAAATTTTCTTAGAAATCCACGGGCCCTGCTGCTCGATTTCGGATGCCAGCTCCTCCGACCCAAACTTCCGCGGGGGTTCCCGCTTCTCCCCCACCTTTTTTTGGCGACCCGACTGGACGTCCTCTGCCTCGGCATGTTCGGCTTGGCCTTCCTCCGGCACAGCCCCCGTCACCACCACAGCCCCCGCCACAGGCTGTACGGGTTGGGGCACCACAGCCTGTTCGGTTGGGGGTTCGGGCGCAATCAGGACCCACCATTTCGTTTCCTCCTTGTGGGTCGTCCCAAAATCCGTCCTCTCCAGCAGTGCAAGTGGGAAGGTGGAATCGTCCCTCCCCGTTGGCCTGATAACCGCCCTTAGTCTCTTGGCAGCTACAGCGACCGTATCGGCCACCCTCTGAAGGGCGCTGTCGGATTCCGAAGGCTGCATCGGCAACCAGCCGAGGTCGCGTGGTTCGGGGTATTTCCCCAAATCGCGGTTGTAGATCATGAAAAGCTGGACCATCACCTCGCAGAAGATCTTGGCCATGTATGTCAGGTCATACAAGCACTGAGGAGGAACGTGTTTGGCCTTCACGGTTGCCATGATAGACGGCCAGAATCGAAAGCGGGCTAGACTCCTCCACCCTTCCTGTTTGATCCCCCCCCCTTCCTCATCACCCTTCCCTCCCCGTCCAGCTTGTCCGCTGCCACGATGTCCAGAAACTCTGCAAGCTCCTTGGCCAGCTTGTCCTCAATCGGCATTCCACATCTACTGTCGTCGTTCGGAGCGACCGTTTCATCCTTCACAGCCGAGATGAAGTCGTAGACTTGGGTTTTCTCCGATTCGGACAAACCACCCTCGTTCAATCGCCCTCCAACCCGCTCCTCACCACCCTCCTCCCCCTCCCCGTCCTTCCTTGCCTTCTCAGTGCTGCTTGAAACCCCATGAATCAAATTCCATATTTCTTTCTGGTCCTGAAGGGGCACCTCCGGCTTATCCCAGGATTCCTCCATGTGCGTCTTGAAATAGTTGTGCACTTCCAGCAGCGCCGTCCCCCTCGACTTTTTGGAAACGGCCTCGTCTTCTGCATTCAGCCCCCCTCCGATCAGGGCAACCCTCCGATGCGCCTCTCTCCCCTGCATGCATGAAATGTGAATCAGTGTTTGAGACAAAAAACGGTCATACAACACACGACCTGACATTTTGTCCTTACACTTTGGAAGATCGGCCGTTCCCGAACAAAAATCACACCCTAATTTCCAGTTTCCAACGGCCGTTGGCGCAAGAAAAATCACACCCTAATTTCCAGGTTCCAACGGCCGTTGGCGCAAGAAAAATGTCGACCGAATTTCCAGGTTCCAACGGCCGTTGGCGCAAGAAAAGTATCAACCAAATTTCCAGGTTCCAACGGCCGTTGGCGCAAGAAAAATCACACACTAATTTCCAGGTTCCAACGGCCGTTGGCGCAAGAAAAATCACACCCTAATTTCCAGGTTCCAACGGCCGTTGGCGCAAGAAAAATCACACCCTAATTTCCAGGTTCCAACGGCCGTTGGCGCAAGAAAAATGTCGACCGAATTTCCAGGTTCCAACGGCCGTTGGCGCAAGAAAAATATCAACAAAATTTCCAGGTTCCAACGGCCGTTGGCGAAAGAAAAATCACACACTAATTTCCAGGTTCCAACGGCCGTTGGCGAACAAAAATCACATCTAGTGCCTACAACGTTCCCACACCCGATCCGTTATATTTACCTTTTGCGTCCGCATGTCCTTCATGGGCGGGATCAGTGCTTCCCCCTCCACCTCCCAGCCCTTGAGCACGTCCAGATTGGTGTACATGAACTTGTCCGCGTCCCTCACCAACCCCCTCCACAAATCAAACGCCTCCTCGGTTGTCTCCACGTACTTGCCCTTTTGTTTACCGGCAATCTCGCCAGCTATCGCAGTCCTCACTTGCTCGTCTGAGCCCTCAAAAATCACGGACTTCAACATCTGCGTGTAGTGGTTGCCGTCCAGCACGGCAAACTGCGCAAACACGAAAGGCTTGTCGTACGCGAGCATGTAGCCCAACGCGGTGTTCGTGAGCTCAAGTACTGCCTCACGGTCAGATGCATCTGACCACTCGGACGTATTCAAGTCCATGGTGATCAAATCCTCGGAGCACGCGGCCGCCATATCCTTCTTGGAGTACGTCCGGAGAATGGCCCTCCCTTCCTCGGCCGTTGGCGAACGAAAGTATCCGAACCTCTGCACGGCACGGTCACTGTCCTCCCCCGTCAGTTTTTTAATTTTGTCAGAAAACCCTGGATTCTCTTCCAGCCAGGCATTGTAAGAATCGGGCTCCTGGTCTGCCAGCACCTGCCACGCAAACCGGAAGATCAGCACGGCACATTTTGCCTTCGTCAGACTTGTGCCGGCCCCCACGAACCACGGCGCGAGCCCCTTACAATTCCGCACCGTCACCGTCCGATGCCTCATTAGTTCCGGGAGTTGGCACAAGTTGCTACTAAGGACCCGTACTTGAGTCGCAATCGCGGACCCCCCCACGATGTCGACATCGTCTGGAACTAGGCGTATCTTCTGCCGCAGATGAAACGCCGCCTGTATGGTGTCAGTTAGATTCTTGTCGTGCACTTGAGAGGACGGCGCTGGCTCCCAGGAGTCCAAAATGCTGGGCTTCGCATTTCCAGCACGTGTCGTCAGCAGCCCCTTCCTCTCAAAGGTCTTCACAATCCCCGACCATAAGTCGGTGCCCGGAGCTCGTTGGCGCCAGTCCTCAAAAAATGTTGTGAGATGCCTTTCCGCCACCCCATGTTCAATCTTGTAAGCCCACCTCCTCCGCTCTTCCTCCGTTCTCTGCCTTGACGGACGCCCCTGATCACATGCAAAAAACATACAGATAGCCGGAAGGTCAGTACTATGTTCCAACGGCCGTCGCCGGAAAAATAACACCCTAATTTCCAGGTTCCAACGGCCGTTGGCGCATGAAAATCACACCCTAATTTACAGGTTCCAACGGCCGTTGGCGCATGAAAATCACACCCTAATTTCCAGGTTCCAACGGCCGTTGGCGCGAGAAAAATAACACCCTAATTTCCAGGTTCCAACGGCCGTTGGCGCATGAAAATCACACCCTAATTTACAGGTTCCAACGGCCGTTGGCGCATGAAAATCACACCCTAATTTCCAGGTTCCAACGGCCGTTGGCGACAGAAAAATCACACCCTAATTTCCAGGTTCCAACGGCCGTTGGCGCGAGAAAAATGACACCCTAATTTCCAGGTTCCAACGGCCGTTGGCGCGAGAAAAATCACACCCTAATTTCCAGGTTCCAACGGCCGTTGGCGCAAGAAAAATGACACCCTAATTTCCAGGTTCCAACGGCCGTTGGCGACAGAAAAATCACACCCTAATTTCCAGGTTCCAACGGCCGTTGGCGCATGAAAATCACACCCTAATTTACAGGTTCCAACGGCCGTTGGCGCATGAAAATCACACCCTAATTTACAGGTTCCAACGGCCGTTGGCGCATGAAAATCACACCCTAATTTCAAGGTTCCGACGGCCGTTGGGCAAAAAAAAATAACACCCTAATTTCCAAATTGCAACGGCCGTTGGCGCAAGAAAATCAAGCAAGAAAAGGACAAGGACAAGGTGCTGGCACAATGACAAGGACAAGGACAAGGACAAGGACAAGGACAAGGACCAGGACAAGGACAAGGACAAGGACAAGGACAAGGACAAGGACAAGGTGCTGGCACAAGGACAAGGACAAGGACAAGGACAAGGACAAGGACAAGGACAAGGACAAGGAGAAGGACAAGGACAAGGACAAGGACAAGGACGAGGACAAGGACGAGGACAAGGACAAGGACAAGGACAAGGACAAGGACAAGGACAAGGACAAGGACAAGGACAAGGACCCGGACAAGGACCCGGACAAGGACCCAGACAAGGCCAAGGCCAAGGCCAAGGCCAAGGCCAAGGCCAAGGACGAGGACAAGGACGAGGACAAGGACAAGGACAAGGACAAGGACAAGGACAAGGACAAGGACAAGGACAAGGACAAGGACAAGGACAAGGACAAGGACAAGGACGAGGACAAGGACGAGGACAAGGTGCTGGCACAAGGACAAGGACAAGGACAAGGACAAGGACAAGGACAAGGACAAGGACAAGGACAAGGTGCTGGCACAAGGACAAGGACAAGGACAAGGACAAGGACAAGGACAAGGACAAGGACAAGGACAAGGACAAGGACAAGGACAAGGACAAGGACAAGGACAAGGACAAGGACAAGGACAAGGACAAGGACAAGGACAAGGACAAGGACAAGGACAAGGACAAGGACAAGGACAAGGACAAGGACAAGGACAAGGACAAGGACAAGGACAAGGACAAGGACAAGGACAAGGACGAGGAGAAGCACAAGGACAACCACAACGAAAAGGACAAGGACAAGGACAAGGACAAGGACAAGGACAAGGACAAGGACAAGGACAAGGACAAGGACAAGGACAAGGACAAGGACAAGGACAAGGACAGGGACAGGGACAAGGACAAGGACAAGGACAAGGACGAGGACGAGGACGAGGACGAGGACGAGGACGAGGACGAGGACGAGGACGAGGACGAGGACGAGGACGAGGACGAGGACGAGGACGAGGACGAGGACGAGGACGAGGACGAGGACGAGGACGAGGACGAGGACGAGGACAAGGACAAGGACAAGGACAAGGACAAGGACAAGGACAAGGACAAGGACAAGGACGAGGACGAGGACGAGGACGAGGACGAGGACAAGGACGAGGACGAGGACGAGGACGAGGACGAGGACGAGGACGAGGACGAGGACGAGGACGAGGACGAGGACGAGGACGAGGACGAGGACGAGGACGAGGACGAGGACGAGGACGAGGACGAGGACAAGGACAAGGACAAGGACAAGGACAAGGACAAGGACAAGGACAAGGACAAGGACAAGGACAAGGACAAGGACAAGGACAAGAACAAGGACAAGGACAAGGACAAGGACAAGGACAAGGACAAGGACAAGGTGCTGGCACAAGGACAAGGACAAGGACAAGGACAAGGACAAGGACAAGGACAAGGACAAGGACCAGGACAAGGACAAGGACAAGGACAAGGACAAGGACAAGGACAAGGTGCTGGCACAAGGACAAGGACAAGGACAAGGACAAGGACAAGGACAAGGACAAGGACAAGGACAAGGACAAGGACAAGGACAAGGAGAAGGACAAGGACAAGGACAAGGACAAGGACGAGGACAAGGACGAGGACAAGGACAAGGACAAGGACAAGGACAAGGACGAGGACAAGGACAAGGACAAGGACAAGGACAAGGACAAGGACAAGGACAAGGACAAGGACAAGGACAAGGACAAGGACAAGGACAAGGACGAGGACAAGGACGAGGACAAGGTGCTGGCACAAGGACAAGGACAAGGACAAGGACAAGGACAAGGACAAGGACAAGGACAAGGACAAGGTGCTGGCACAAGGACAAGGACAAGGACAAGGACAAGGACAAGGACAAGGACAAGGACAAGGACAAGGACAAGGACAAGGACAAGGACAAGGACAAGGACAAGGACAAGGACAAGGACAAGGACAAGGACAAGGACAAGGACAAGGACAAGGACAAGGACAAGGACAAGGACAAGGACAAGGACAAGGACAAGGACAAGGACAAGGACAAGGACAAGGACAAGGACAAGGACAAGGACAAGGACAAGGACAAGGACAAGGACAAGGACAAGGACAAGGACAAGGACAAGGACAAGGACAAGGACAAGGACAAGGACAAGGACAAGGACAAGGACAAGGACAAGGACAAGGAGAAGCACAAGGACAACCACAACGAAAAGGACAAGGACAAGGACAAGGACAAGGACAAGGACAAGGACAAGGACAAGGACAAGGACAAGGACAAGGACAAGGACAAGGACAAGGACAAGGACAGGGACAAGGACAAGGACAAGGACAAGGACAAGGACAAGGACGAGGACGAGGACGAGGACGAGGACGAGGACGAGGACGAGGACGAGGACGAGGACGAGGACGAGGACGAGGACGAGGACGAGGACGAGGACGAGGACGAGGACGAGGACGAGGACGAGGACGAGGACAAGGACAAGGACAAGGACAAGGACAAGGACAAGGACAAGGACAAGGACAAGGACAAGGACGAGGACGAGGACGAGGACGAGGACGAGGACGAGGACGAGGACGAGGACGAGGACGAGGACGAGGACGAGGACGAGGACGAGGACGAGGACGAGGACGAGGACAAGGACAAGGACAAGGACAAGGACAAGGACAAGGACAAGGACAAGGACAAGGACAAGGACAGGACAAGGACAAGGACAAGGACAAGGACAAGGACAAGGACAAGGACAAGGACAAGGTGCTGGCACAAGGACAAGGACAAGGACAAGGACAAGGACAAGGACAAGGACAAGGACAAGGACAAGGACAAGGACAAGGACAAGGACAAGGACAAGGACGAGGACAAGGACGAGGACAAGGACAAGGACAAGGACAAGGACAAGGACAAGGACAAGGACAAGGACAAGGACAAGGACAAGGACAAGGACAAGGACAAGGACAAGGACAAGGGCAAGGCAAGGACAAGGACAAGGACAAGGACAAGGACAAGGACAAGGACGAGGACAAGGACGAGGACAAGGACAAGGACAAGGACAAGGACAAGGACAAGGACAAGGACAAGGACAAGGACAAGGACAAGGACAAGGACAAGGACAAGGACAAGGACAAGGACGAGGACAAGGTGCTGGCACAAGGACAAGGACAAGGACAAGGACAAGGACAAGGACAAGGACAAGGACAAGGTGCTGGCACAAGGACAAGGACAAGGACAAGGACAAGGACAAGGACAAGGACAAGGACAAGGACAAGGACAAGGACAAGGACAAGGACAAGGACAAGGACAAGGACAAGGACAAGGACAAGGACAAGGACAAGGACAAGGACAAGGACAAGGACAAGGACAAGGACAAGGACAAGGACAAGGACAAGGACAAGGACAAGGACAAGGACAAGGACAAGGACAAGGACAAGGACAAGGACAAGGACAAGGACAAGGACAAGGACAAGGACAAGGACAAGGACAAGGACAAGGACAAGGACAAGGACAAGGACAAGGACAAGGACAAGGACAAGGACAAGGACAAGGACGAGGAGAAGCACAAGGACAACAAGAAAAGGACAAGGACAAGGACAAGGACAAGGACAAGGACAAGGACAAGGACAAGGACAAGGTGCTGGCACAAGGACAAGGACAAGGACAAGGACAAGGACAAGGACAAGGACAAGGACAAGGACAAGGACAAGGACAAGGACAAGGACAAGGACAAGGACAAGGACAAGGACAAGGACAAGGACAAGGACAAGGTGCTGGCACAAGGACAAGGACAAGGACAAGGACAAGGACAAGGACAAGGACAAGGACAAGGACAAGGACAAGGACAAGGACAAGGACAAGGACAAGGACAAGGACAAGGACAAGGACAAGGACAAGGACAAGGACAAGGACAAGGACAAGGACAAGGACACGGACAAGGACAAGGACAAGGACAAGGACAAGGACAAGGACAAGGACGAGGAGAAGCACAAGGACAACCACAACGAAAAGGACAAGGACAAGGACAAGGACAAGGACAAGGACAAGGACAAGGACAAGGACAAGGACAAGGACAAGGACAAGGACAAGGACAGGACAGGACAAGGACAAGGACAAGGACAAGGACAAGGACGAGGACGGGACGAGGACGAGGACGAGGACGAGGACGAGGACGAGGACGAGGACGAGGACGAGGACGAGGACGAGGACGAGGACGAGGACGAGGACGAGGACGAGGACGAGGACGAGGACGAGGACGAGGACGAGGACGAGGACGAGGACAAGGACGAGGACAAGGTGCTGGCACAAGGACAAGGACAAGGACAAGGACAAGGACAAGGACAAGGACAAGGACAAGGACAAGGTGCTGGCACAAGGACAAGGACAAGGACAAGGACAAGGACAAGGACAAGGACAAGGACAAGGACAAGGACAAGGACAAGGACAAGGACAAGGACAAGGACAAGGACAAGGACAAGGACAAGGACAAGGACAAGGACAAGGACAAGGACAAGGACAAGGACAAGGACAAGGACAAGGACAAGGACAAGGACAAGGACAAGGACAAGGACAAGGACAAGGACAAGGACAAGGACAAGGACAAGGACAAGGACGAGGACAAGGACGAGGACAAGGACAAGGACAAGGACAAGGACAAGGACAAGGACGAGGACAAGGACGAGGACAAGGTGCTGGCACAAGGACAAGGACAAGGACAAGGACAAGGACAAGGACAAGGACAAGGACAAGGAGAAGGACAAGGACAAGGACAAGGACAAGGACGAGGACAAGGAGAAGGACAAGGACAAGGACAAGGACAAGGACGAGGACAAGGACGAGGACAAGGACAAGGACAAGGACAAGGACAAGGACAGGACAAGGACAAGGACAAGGACAAGGACAAGGACAAGGACAAGGACAAGGACAAGGACAAGGACAAGGACAAGGACAAGGACAAGGACAAGGACAAGGACAAGGACAAGGACAAGGACAAGGACAAGGACAAGGACAAGGACAAGGACAAGGACAAGGACAAGGACAAGGTGCTGGCACAAGGACAAGGACAAGGACAAGGACAAGGACAAGGACAAGGACAAGGACAAGGACAAGGACAAGGACAAGGACAAGGACAAGGACAAGGACAAGGACAAGGACAAGGACAAGGACAAGGACAAGGACAAGGACAAGGACAAGGACAAGGACAAGGACAAGGACAAGGACAAGGACAAGGACAAGGACAAGGACAAGGACAAGGACAAGGACAAGGACAAGGACAAGGACAAGGACAAGGACAAGGACAAGGACAAGGACAAGGACAAGGACAAGGACAAGGACAAGGACAAGGACACGGACAAGGACAAGGACAAGGACAAGGACAAGGACAAGGACAAGGACGAGGAGAAGCACAAGGACAACCACAACGAAAGGACAAGGACAAGGACAAGGACAAGGACAAGGAAGGACAAGGACAAGGACAAGGACAAGGACAAGGACAAGGACAAGGACAAGACAAGGACAGGGAGGGACAAGGACAAGGACAAGACAAGGACAAAGGACGAGGACGAGGACGAGGACGAGGACGAGGACGAGGACGAGGAC
>RPFO01000069.1:0-5000 GCA_009746045.1 Mesostigma viride
CAAGGACAAGACAAGGACAAGGACATTAGGACAAGGACAAGGACAAGGACAAGGACAAGGACAAGGACAGGACAAGGACAAGGACAAGACAAGGACAAGGACAAGGACAAGGACAAGGACAAGGACAAGGACAAGGACAAGGACAAGGACAGGACAGGACAAGGACGAGACAATGACAATGACAAGGACAAGGACAAGGACAAGGGACAAGACAAGGACAAGGACAAGACAAGGACAAGGACAAGGACAAGGACAAGGACAGACAAGGACAAGGACAAGGACAAGGACAAGGACAAGGACAAGGACAAGGACAAGGACAAGGACAAGGACAAGGACAAGACAAGGACAAGGACAAGGACAAGGACAAGGACAAGGACAAGGACAAGGACAAGGACAACGTGCTGGCACAGGACAAGGACAAGGACAAGGACAAGGACAAGGACAAGGACAAGGACAAGGCCAAGGACAAGGACAAGGACAAGGACAAGGCAAGGACAAGGACAAGGACAAGGACAAGGACAAGGACAAGGACAAGGACAAGGACAAGGACAAGGACAAGGACAAGGACAAGGACAAGGACAAGGACAAGGACAAGGACAAGGACAAGGACAAGGACAAGGACAAGGACAAGGACAAGGACAAGGACAAGGACAAGGACAAGGACAAGGACAAGGACAAGGACAAGGACAAGGACAAGACAAGGACAAGAACAAGGACAAGGACAAGGACAAGGACAAGGACAGGACAAGGACAAGGACAAGGACAAGGACAAGGACAAGGACAAGGACCAAGGACAAGGAACAAGGACAAGGACAAGGCAAGGACAACGTGCTGGCACAAGGACAAGGACAAGGACAAGGACAAGGACAAGGACAAGGACAAGGACAAGGACAAGGACAAGGCAAGGACAAGGACAAGGACAAGGACAAGGACAAGGACAAGGACGAGACGAGGACGAGGAACGACAAGGACAGGACAAGGACAAGGACAAGGACAAGGACGAAAGGACAAGGACAAGGACAAGGGCAAGGACAAGGACAAGGACAAGGACAAGGACAAGGACAAGGACAAGGACAAGGACAAGGACAACGTGCTGGCACAAGGACAGGACAAGGACAAGGACAAGGACAAGGACAAGGACAAGGACAAGGACAAAGACAAGGACAAGGACAAGGACAAGGACAAGGACAAGGACAAGGACAAGGACAGGACAAGGACAAGGACAAGGACAAGGACAAGGACAAGACAGCCAGGCCAAGGAGACGAGGACGAGGACGAGGACGAGGACAAGGACAAGGACAAGGAACGAGGACGAGGACGAGGACAAGGACAAGGACAAGGACAAGGACAAGGACAAGGACAAGGACAAGGACAAGGGCAAGGACAAGGACAAGGACAAGGACAAGGACAAGGACAAGGACGAGGACGAGGACGAGGACAAGGACAAGGACAAGGACAAGGACAGGACAAGGACAAGGACAAGGACAAGGACGAGGACAAGGACAAGGACAAGGACAAGGACAGGACAAGGACAAGACAAGGACGAGGACGAGGACGAGGACGAGGACAAGGACAAGGACAAGGACAAGGACGAGGACGAGGACGAGGACAAGGACAAGGACAAGGACAAGGACAAGGACAAGGACAAGGACAAGGGCAAGGACAAGGACAAGGACAAGGACAAGGACAAGGACAAGGACAAGGACGAGGACGAGACGAGGACAAGGACAAGGACAAGGACAAGGACAAGGACAAGGACAAGGACAAGGACAAGGACAGGCAAGGACAAGGACAAGGACAAGGACAAGGACAAGGACAAGGACAAGGACAAGGACGAGGACGAGGACGAGGACAAGGACAAGGACAAGGACAAGGACAAGGACAAGGACAACGTGCTGGCACAAGGACAAGGACAAGGACAAGGACAAGGACAAGGACAAGGACAAGGACAAGGACAAGGACAAGGACAAGGACAAGACAAGGACAAGGACAAGGACAAGGACAAGGACGAGGACAAGGACAAGGACAAGGACAAGGACGAGGACAAGGACAAGGACAAGGGCAAGGACAAGGACAAGGACAAGGACAAGGACAAGGACAAGGACAAGGACAAGGACAAGGACAAGGACAAGGACAAGGACAAGGACAAGGACAAGGACAAGGACAGGACAAGGACAAGGACAAGGACAAGGACAAGGACAAGGACAAGGACAAGGACAAGGACGGACAATGACAATGACAAGGACAAGGACAAGGACAAGGACAAGGACAAGGACAAGGACAAGGACAAGGACAAGGACAAGGACAAGGGCAAGGACAAGGACAAAGGACAAGGACAAGGACAAGGACAAGGACAAGGACAAGGACAAGGACAAGACAAGGACAAGGACAAGGACAAGGACAAGGACAAGGACAAGGACAAGGACAAGGACAGGACAAGGACAACGTGCTGGCACAAGGACAAGGACAAGGACAAGGACAAGGACAAGGACAAGGACAAGGACAAGGACAAGGCCAAGGCCAAGGACAAGGACAAGGACAAGGACAAGGACAAGGACAAGGACAAGGACAAGGACAAGGACAAGGACAAGGACAAGGACAACGACAGGACAAGGACAAGGACAAGGACAAGGACAAGGACAAGGACAAGGACAAGACAAGGACAAGGACAAGGACAAGGACAAGGACAAGGACAAGGACAAGGACAAGGACAAGGACAACAAGGACAAGGACAAGGACAAGGACAAGGACAAGGACAAGGACAAGGACAAGGACAAGGACAAGGACAAGGACAAGGACAAGGACAAGGACAAGGAAGGACAAGGACAAGGACAAGGACAAGGACAAGGACAAGGACAAGGACAAGGACAACGTGCTGGCACAAGGACAAGGACAAGGACAAGGACAAGGACAAGGACAAGGACAAGGACAAGGACAAGGACAAGGACAAGGACAAGGACAAGGACAAGGACAAGGACAAGGACAAGGACAAGGACAAGGCCGAGGACGAGGACGAGGACGAGGACGAGGACAAGGACAAGGACAAGGACAAGGACGAGGACGAGGACGAGGACAAGGACAAGGACAAGGACAAGGACAAGGACAAGGACAAGGGCAAGGACAAGGACAAGGACAAGGACAGGACAAGGACAAGGACAAGGACGAGACGAGGACGAGGACAAGGACAAGGACAAGGACAAGGAGGACAAGGACAAGGACAAGGACAAGGACAAGGACAAGGACAAGGGCAAGGACAAGGACAAGGACAAGGACAAGGACAAGGACAAGGACAAGGACAAGGACGAGGACGAGGACGAGGACAAGGACAAGGACAAGGACAAGGACAAGGACAAGGACAACGTGCTGGCACAAGGACAAGGACAAGGACAAGGACAAGGACAAGGACAAGGACAAGGCCAACGACAAGGCGAGGCCGAGGACGAGGACGAGGACGAGACAAGGACAAGGACAAGGACAAGGACGAGACGAGGACGAGGACAAGGACAAGGACAAGGACAAGGACAAGGACAAGGACAAGGGCAAGGACAAGGACAAGGACAAGGACAAGGACAAGGACAAGGACGAGACGAGGACGAGGACAAGGACAAGGACAAGGACAAGGACAAGGACAAGGACAAGGACAAGGACAAGGACAAGGACAAGGGCAAGGACAAGGACAAGGACAAGGACAAGGACAAGGACAAGGACAAGGACAAGGACAAGGACGAGGACGAGGACGAGGACAAGGACAAGGACAAGGACAAGGACAAGGACAAGGACAACGTGCTGGCACAAGGACAAGGACAAGGACAAGGACAAGGACAAGGACAAGGACAAGGACAAGGACAGACAAGGACAAGGACAGGACAAGGACAAGGACAAGGACGAGGACAAGGACGAGGATAAGGACAAGGACAAGGACAAGGACAAGGACAAGGACAAGGACAAGGACAAGGACAAGGACAAGGACAAGGACAAGACAAGGACAAGGACAAGGACAAGGACAACGTGCTGGCACAAGGACAAGGACAAGGACAAGGACAAGGACAAGGACAAGGACAAGGACAAGGACAAGGCCAAGGACAAGGACAAGGACAAGGACAAGGACAAGGACAAGGACAAGGACAAGGACAAGGACAAGGACAAGGACAAGGACAAGGACAAGGACAAGGACAGGACAAGGACAAGGACAAGGACAAGACAAGGACAAGGACAAGGACAAGGACAAGGACAAGGACAAGGACAAGGACAAGGACAAGGACAAGGACAAGGACAAGGACAAGGACAAGGACAAGGACAAGGACAAGGACAAGGACAAGGACAACGTGCTGGCACAAGACAAGGACAAGGACAAGGACAAGGACAAGGACAAGGACAAGGACAGGACAAGGACAAGGACAAGGACAAGGACAAGGACAAGGACAAGGACAAGGACAAGGACAAGGACAAGGACAAGGACAAGGACAAGGACAAGGACAAGGACAAGGCCAAGGCCAAGGACGAGGACGAGGACGAGGACGACAAGGACAAGGACAAGGACAAGGACGAGGACGAGGACAAGGACAAGGACAAGGACAAGGACAAGGACAAGGACAAGGACAAGGGCAAGGACAAGGACAAGGACAAGGACAAGGACAAGGACAAGGACGAGGACGAGGACGAGGACAAGGACAAGGACAAGGACAAGGACAAGGACAAGGACAAGGACAAGGACAAGGACAAGGACAAGGACAAGGACAAGGACTTGCTGAGCTTCGCTCATTTTATATATGACGCGTGGACGGGCTCAAAGGGGACCGACCTGCCGTAGGTAGCGTAAGACTAGCGCTTGTCACGAGGGTACTGCACCGGCCGGCCCTTTTTGTGCCTAGGCTGAGTGTGGTTCCGGAGTGCAGGCCTAGGTAGCTTCTAACGTACGTCACTAGACCTTGTTACCTGCGCCAGCCGCCAGGCGTGGCGCAACTGTGATTGGCAGTCAGTACACCTTGTACCTGCGCCAG
>RPFO01000069.1:10000-43853 GCA_009746045.1 Mesostigma viride
ATGAACATAGGGTTTGTGACCCCTTTTCACTTTCGCGTTTCACTTTCGAGGCGGCCTTCAGGCACTGCCTGAAAATTAGCAACCACGTTTGGAACTCTTCGGACCACCTGTGAAACTAATCACATTTGATGATGTGCTGGCGGGCCTGGGCATCGCATTTGAGCATTACTTCGAGCAGGGCTCAACAAGCTCGATTCGCCAACTCAACCCGAAGAAGCCCTAAGCTGCGGTAAGACATATATTTGTGTGGATGGCTCTTGATATCATGCTGAATTTCTAGACTTCTCTAGGTGGACAGTTCATGTGCAGCCATACAGGTCATCCATGTGTGTTTTAACCATGTTGCATGTGCCACAGATATCATGAGCAGTATTTACTAAGTGTGCTGGAGTCGTTGTTGCATGCTTGTTGTATTTCACAGTTTAACGCCTGCATGAACGCATCGTTGATACTAATGATTATTCATATTGCATGACTGTTCTGTTGGGGACGCCGCGCTTGATGTCACAACGTGGCTGAAAGGGTGTATCCACCGCGACTTTGGCCGGTGGGTGAAATCGATGGACGCATTTCCGAAGAAGCCAGCCGCGGGCCACACCCATGGCGCGGGCGTGGGCGCGGGCGGGGGCGGGGGCGGGGGAGAAGGCGCGGGTGCGGGCGCGGGCGCCACCCAAGGCGCGGGCGCGGGCGCGGGCCCGGGCGGGGGCGGGGGCGCAGGCGCCGGCGCGGGTGCGGGCGCGGGCGCCACCCAAGGCGCGCGCGCGGGCGCGGGCGGGGGTGGGGGCGCAGGCGCCGGCGCGGGTGCGGGCGCGGGCGCCACCGCCGACTTGGATGATGAGCCAGCAACCGAAGCCAAGAGGGAGAGGCACCGCTCTTCGAAGGTGTTCGATCTCGAAGTGTTTTGGGGCCGGATATGACCGTGTATGTCCGCTGGCGCCTAGCCGCATCGGAGACGTTGGTAAATGCACCGGTGAACAAGTGGCGGCCCACAGGGCCTAATGGCGAGGCTTGTGACGGGGTCACGCCCATTGGGTACACCCCGCAGGGAGATCCTGTCTATGGGTGCCTCCTCATAGAGCGTGGCCAGGCCCCCAAAGGAAGTCCTGGTCTAGTGCTGCTTTTTGAATGGGACGAGGGCGGTGCCAGGAGATGTACCTGCGCTAGCCTTCACAGCCTTTTTCCCGACATCGTCGCCGCTGAGAAGCAGCAGTTGCTGGACGGATGGATTGAGCAGGTGCCAAAGTCCGTGGAGGATGTGCGTGCCAACAACGAGAATCTGTTCAACATCATGGAGCAAAAGCCCAAAGAGAAGCGTGAACTGCAAGCGAACAAGGCGGTACCCTTACCGCTGCGATCTGCAGGCGACCAGTCGGTTGCGCGGGCAACACGAGCACTGAGGCTGCCCATAAAACAAGTCATCTCACACGTCGCTTGCCCTGCCCGCGAGATTCAAGCGCAGAGCAACCGCGCATGTGCGCCCGCTGCGCGAGGGAGCACATCAACGGCAACGCCTGCTTTGCGCACACTGATTTCCGGCAGGCACACCTTCAAGGTGAATGGAAGCCTCGTACGACGCGGCGGCCTACTCGTTGTTAAGCGGCCAGCCGTCACCTGCGGGCAGGGAATGCCGTAAGCACCACACATGCTGGTGAAGGTCCTTGATCTGAAAGGCGATCGCACGGAGCGTGACAGCATTGTCGCCTCTCCTTACTACGCACCGTCGTGGACGGGCCAGTTTTCTAGAGTGACATTAGGTGGCGGCAGCGCAGGGATGACGGTCCCCATTTCTGATGTACACCTGCAGCACTGGACAGTGGGCGGTACGGCAGAGGTGCACCAGCCTGAGCTGATCGGTACCGGCAAACTGTCAGCTGCCACGGTGGCGGCGTTGAAAGAGCACCCGCAGATTGACTTTGAGCATTACAAGACTGCCACCGCCGCCAGGGCAGCAGCAAAGGATGACTGCAATGCCTACTTTGCCGAGCATGGAGCACGTGCGCTTATCGGGATGCGCCTGTGTGCCATGTTTCCGGGGACAGCGAGGAAGAGGGAGCGCTTCCATGGCTGGGTCACTAAGGTTCAGGAAAGGGGAGGTCACCTGCTCATCAAGGCGATGTGGGCTGATGGGCAGGACTATCATGCCCTGGCGGAGGTGACGCAGTTCGTGTGCGGCTGCCCACACCCAGTCGAGGCATTTGGCCGCGCTCGCTTCTTTCCACAGGAGCTAGGCTGGCACCGTGAACGCAGGTGATGGCACCCACATAGACGATGCCGTCCCTGCTGTGCACAGTGACAGTGAAGGCGGGGAGGAGGAGGAAGAGGGAGAGGAAGAGGGGGAGGAAGAGGGGAGGAGGAGGGGGAGGAGGGGGAGAGGGGGAGGGAGGGAAGGGAGAATGGGAGGGGGAGGGGGAGGAGGAAGAGGGAGAGGGAGACGGAGAGGAGGATGCGGAATGGGAGCCGGGGATGACTGGTAGATGAGACGGTGCCATCTACCGGCGCATGGAATGAAGTGGTACACAAGTTTACTCATGGTTATCGGCAAGTAGAGCATGCTCGCCTGGCCTAGTTGCATCAATGAGTTGAGTTTGGAGAGACTGCACTTTGCTTGGATGAAGAATGTGTTAGCATGGCCAAACTTTTATGGCTTGTAGCCAAATCCTCTTGGGGTATGCAGTGTACTAGCGGTGTGCAATTGCGAGGATTCCTGTCTTGTAGCGATGTGGCCTCTCACCCTGCAGCCTGGTAGATGTGTTGGCATGCAGCCACCCATCATGGGTCATCCGATCTGGTGTGATTTGCATTTGCACACCTTGTATTAAGGCCATGATTTAATATTGTCTTGTTATTTTTAATGTGTATATGCGAAAAGAGGCATAATCTGCTCATATATAGTGCTAGCAAATGTCACTACCTTTACCTATGCCTGACCTTACAAGTTGAGGATGGTCTAATGTAGTGACAAACAGGTTATTTACAACAATTCACAGTTTTCTGACATAGTTTCAGGCAACTATACTTACCAAAATGCTTGAAAAAGGCAAAAATTGCACCATTATGCTAGCAAACGTCACTATTTTGAGATCAAACTGGGCCCAAACTTGGCCCATGGTCTAATCTAGTGGTGTTTAGGTTGCTTCCAACATTTCATAGCTTTCTGACATAGTTTGATATTGTGTAGTAGCTTACACTGAGCAAAATGCTTGAAAATGGCAAAAAATGCACCATTTATGCTAGCAAACGTCACTATTTTGACATCAAGCTGAGCCCAAACTTTGTGCATGGTCTATTCTAGTTGTAATTAGGTTGCTTCCAATATTTCATAGCTTTATGACGTAGTTTGATATTGTTTAGTAGCTTACACTGAGCAAAATGCTTGAAAATGGCAAAAAATGCAGTATTTATGCTAGCAAATGTCACTATTTTGAGTTCAGATTGACCCCAAACTTTGTGCATGGTCTATTCTAGTGGTAATTAGGTTGCTTGCAAATATCCATGATGGTTTGACGTGATTTAGTACTGTTTCCTATTTATTACTATTTAATTTAATTTAAAATGACAAAAATGTACCTGTATTGCTAGCAAATGTCACCAAGATGACGTCCGATCGATACCAAACTTTGTACGAGGTCTATTTTGGTTGCAAACATCATGCATGACAATTTTCAGCATAAAAAGACAAACTTCGGTACGAAGTACATTTTGCGTGCTGGAGTACATCCTTAATGGCTGGTAGGGAAGGACAAGGACGAGGACGAGGACGAGGACAAGGACAAGGACAAGGACAAGGACAAGGACAAGGACAAGGACAAGGACAAGGACAAGGACAAGGGCAAGGACAAGGACAAGGACAAGGACAAGGACAAGGACAAGGACAAGGACAAGGACAGGACAGGACAGGACAAGGACAAGGACAAGGACAAGGACAAGGACAAGGACAAGGCTGGCAAGGACAAGGACAAGGACAAGGACAAGGACAAGGACAAGGACAAGGACAAGGACAAGGACAAGGACAAGGACAAGGACAAGGACAAGGACAAGGACAAGGACAAGGACAAGGACAAGGACAAGGACAAGGACAAGGACAAGGACAGGACAAGGACAAGGACAAGGACAAGGACAAGGACAAGGACAAGGACAAGGACAAGGACAAGGACAAGGACAAGGACAAGGACAAGGACAAGGACAAGGACAAGGACAAGGACAAGGACAAGGACAAGGACAAGGACAAGGACAAGGACAAGGACAAGGACAAGGACAAGGACAAGGACAAGGACAAGGACAAGGACAAGGACAAGGACAAGGACAAGGACAAGGACAAGGACAAGGACAAGGACAAGGACAAGGACAAGGACAAGGACAAGGACAAGGACAAGGACAAGGACAAGGACAAGGACAAGGACAAGGACAAGGACAAGGACAAGGACAAGGACAAGGACAAGGACAAGGACAAGGACAAGGACAAGGACAAGGACAAGGACAAGGACAAGGACAAGGACAAGGACAAGGACAAGGACAAGGCTGGCACAAGGACAAGGACAAGGACAAGGACAAGGACAAGGACAAGGACAAGGACAAGGACAAGGACAAGGACAAGGACAAGGACAAGGACAAGGACAAGGACAAGGACAAGGACAAGGACAAGGACAAGGACAAGGACAAGGACAAGGACAAGGACAAGGACAAGGACAAGGACAAGGACAAGGACAAGGACAAGGACAAGGACAAGGACAAGGACAAGGACAAGGACAAGGACAAGGACAAGGACAAGGACAAGGACAAGGACAAGGACAAGGACAAGGACAAGGACAAGGACAAGGACAAGGACAAGGACAAGGACAAGGACAAGGACAAGGACAAGGACAAGGACAAGGACAAGGACAAGGACAAGGACAAGGACAAGGACAAGGACAAGGACAAGGACAAGGACAAGGACAAGGACAAGGACAACGTGCTGGCACAAGGACAAGGACAAGGACAAGGACAAGGACAAGGACAAGGACAAGGACAAGGACAAGGACAAGGACAAGGACAAGGACAAGGACAAGGACAAGGACAAGGACAAGGACAAGGACAAGGACAAGGACAAGGACAAGGACAAGGACAAGGACAAGGACAAGGACAAGGACAAGGACAAGGACAAGGACAAGGACAAGGACAAGGACAAGGACAAGGACAAGGACAAGGACAAGGACAAGGGGACAAGGACAAGGACAAGGACAAGGACAAGGACAAGGACAAGGACAAGGACAAGGACAAGGACAAGGACAAGGACAAGGACAAGGACAAGGACAAGGATGGCGCAAGAAAATCACATCCTTGTGCGTAACACCTACCCGGACAGCTGGCAGTGTGTGGTGGGTTGCTTTTCCAGTTGCTGCCGTCGCGGCATCGGAACCCGATGACCCAGAAGCCGCCGATTTCCTCCGCTCCTTCGCCGCCTTTGCTGCATGAGCGCCGCGCGCCTGTTGCCCCGACGATGGTGCGGGGGGAGGGGGCATTTGCTGTGCTGCCGCTGCAGCTTCCGACGGCGCGGAAGGGCCGGCGGCGGGAGGGGGCAACACCGGTGGCGGCGGAGAGCCCGGCGGCGGGGGCGCCGGCGGAGGGGAACGCGGGTGGTTGTGCGTACAAGCACGCTGTGACACGCAGACGACAAAGAAGAAATCCGCCGAATATGTTAGCAAGCGGTGCGGTGCAGCACACACACCTGACAAAGCTAATAGGTCAACCCTTAAAACCGTGTCCAACTGCCCGCTATAAAAACCGGGCAATGGTCACTTTCCATGATAATGTCCACAAACCAACCTAATAGTTAGTTATGGTCCATTATAGGACACAAGCACACACATATATTCACCACCTTGGGGGTCATGTCATTGGTCATATTGCAATGTCCTATGGGTGCCAAATATAGCACCCCCTGACAGAAAGGAAGCTAGTAAAGGGCTCATGAACACCAAGGTTGCATGTGGAGGAGCAGGGACCCAGCTGCAAGCTCTAACAATAAATGCCCACTACAAATAGCGGACAGTTTGGTTTGTGACACCTGCTAGCATTACAAAGCTCAATTCTCATCCCGTAGCAACAAAAATGTAATGTCCGCTGTAAATATCACTCAAAACGGCTAAAGGGTTAAAACGAAGTTGTAGTTGTTTTGCGGCATCAAGTTTCAAAGTACGTACTGGGATACCCTTCGCCAGCCTGCTTGGCATCCAGGATAAGATCTTGGAACCAGTAAGGGGGCTTCGCTTGCTGCGGCAGATGGTGCAATCCATTGTGATCTGCGCGCAAAACATACACAAACAACCAAACCCTCATAGGTTGAGCAATCCACAAAATCATGCCATTACTGTAACAACATGGGCAAAGCATACACAAACGAACAACCATCATAGATTGAGCTAACAATCCAGAAAATCATGCCATTACTGTAACAACATGGGCAAAGCATACACAAACGAACAACCATCATAGATTGAGCTAGCAATCCACAACATTATGCCATTACTGTAACAACATGGGCAAAGCATACACAAACGAACAACCATCATAGATTGAGCTAGCAATCCACAACATCATGCCATTACTGTAACAACATGGGCAAAGCATACACAAACGAACAACCATCATAGATAGAGCAATCCACAACATCATGCCATTAATGTAATAACATGGGCAAAACATACACAAACAAATAGCCATGATAGGGCATTAAGAGAATAGCCATGATTGGGGCAATAAGAGAATTTTTTTGTTCAATTCAATGATCACAATTTATGCACACAGTCGATGCATTCATAAATGAGGCAGGTTCTTCCGAAAATTGGCTCCGTCGTAGAGTGTCAACGGCCAACTTGCAAACACGCACGTTACATGATATACATCCTAGTCATTATGGTCCTATACAAACGCCAGAAGGGCCGAATACCGGTTTAATTGGATCTTTAGCTACGCATAGTAAAGTAAATGAATATGTTTTCTTGTCCTTTTTATACATTACAAAAAAATCAAGTAATTAAAAGTGAAATACCTATTTTTATACCTCCACATCAACAAGATCAATTTAAATTCGCCCCAGAATATTTATTACTTTCTTGTTACTCTAGTGTTGAAAATAATTATGTTCATGTGCGATATAAACCAGAATTTAGTAGTAAAGCAGAAGAAGTCGATTATTTGGGGATTTCTCCAACGCAAGCTTCAATAGCTACTTCATTTATTCCCTTGGTGGAACATGATGATGCAATCCGAGCATTAATGGGTTGTAATATGCAAAGACAAGCAGTTCCATGACACCAAGGTTGAGACTTACATGCATGGGACAAGAAAAACCTCGTTGCAAGGGTTGAAACAATAACGAAATTGTATGACCACAGACACATAAAATGGAAGGCTTGCTCAGTATTATTATTTACCCATCAATCAATTTTAAAGGCAAGGAAATGTTGAAATACGGAAGACCGTCCCAAGTTCGCCAGCATTAACAAAAGCATTTCTGTGACAAGAACAGTGGGCGACCATTCCCATTATTATCTTTTCCTCTTTTGTTTCTTCCCCTTCCCGGACTCGCATGCATAAGCGACGTCCGCCATCCCCAAACGATGCAAAATTTTGTTGGAGCTCTGCATCTTCTCCAACAGTTCTTGATCCGATTCCTCCTTTGCACGACGCGCTTCCTCTGCCTTCGCCTTTGCGGCCTCCACATCTGCATCTATATCCGCCTTCACCACCATCCTGATCAAACGGTCCCGCTCCTCAGGCCTCTTCGGCAGTCCCACCGGCTCTGCGGCAAGAAGAGCTCCAAAATATCCTTGTGCAGTCTTTGTGCTTCCACAAATCCTAGCTGCGTCATCAAGGTGTACGCGCATTCCGCGCCACACCCTGCAAGGAATCCCCCATGGTAACGTTAAGCCCATGAGCAAACCCGTACGCGCTGTCCCCCTCTGCAAAAATCTCGAGTCCCTGCCTGTCGAGGCGCACCAGCTCAACTTTCCGTTCCCCAGTGTGCGTTGCCGTGAAGTGGAGGACCGAGCGTGTCATTCCGGTCTTCCCCATCAACATCTGCAAACTTGCTACGTATGCGATCCCACGAGCGCACACGTCCTCCAACTTCTCGGCAAAAGGTAGATGTGTCTTGCAATACACATCCAATCCCTCCAGTGGTCTATCACATCTAAGAAATCCACACCCCCCGTATGGATCCTTGGCATTTGGTACTCGAGGTCGTGCGCTTGCAGGAACTTGTAATGTTCCGCGCACAGTCCCTCGACCCTTACGGGCTCCGTACAGATTTTGCATTTCGTTGCCATCTGCGCAATTGCCATGAGTCCCATACAGCAGCCATTGTATAACAGGGGCAATAAGGACCGTCAGAACCCCCTCTGGCGTCTTTCTCACACAATTCTCAATCTAGTCTTTTTGTGCAATAATTGTTGGTTCAAAGAAGGTCCGTTCAAAGAAGTTTTATGAGACAAAATAAATTAGTTTCAATTACACGCATCAGATTAATCAAATCATATTTTCTCCCTCTCTTTCTTACTGAGCAATTCTGTCCATCCTGCCCCTCTTTGCCGGCTTCTCATCAATCTCCTCATCAAAATCACACACACGTCTAATCTGCTGTCTAATCTGCTCTACCAACCCCCCCTTGCGCATCAGGTCTTTCACCTCCCCCTTCAAGAGCGCTGTCACGAGTCGCGCGCACTCGTACGCGGACTCCGTGGCCATGTCCCTTCCCATATCATGCCACACTTTGGCCGTTGGACAGTCGGGATGGTCTCCCATGTAAGCCCACACATGCCTTGGCGGCTTGTCCTCTCCGCCTATCCCCTCTCCAGGTCGCATCTGTCCCACCTCCTCTATCACCCACTCTGCATCACGCAGCATGAATCGAGGCTTCTTGTCAACATAGTACAAGACCAAAACCATGTTGTTGGGCCAAGGCTTCCACTTTTTCGTCACGATGTGACGGTCAATCGTCATCAGCCCGCTCTCGATTTCGGCAAACAACGCCCCCCATACGTCAGAATGCTTGGGACAGAACCACTCGCTGTCCGTCGGCATTCCTTCCCATTGACAATCCGGATGTTCGCATCGAATGTGGTCCATCTGTGCACATCGATATTTTTTACACCACCCGCAAACGCACGCATTCACCAGGGTCAACGGCCGTTGGCCCTGTTAAATTCCACACATCCCAACGGCCGTTGGCCTTAGACGCACAAAACTTGACACCATCAGGCGATTTTTTCCAAATGATTCTTCTTTATTAAATAAATTTACATTCATCCTAAAATCACATTCTAGTCAACATCCTCCCCATCTTTAGTGGGTTGCATTCGACCCCAATTGTCGTTCATAAAACTGACCAAAACATGAGCCGGAGTCCCCACATCCTCCTCACGCCTCAATTTACGCAATACACCTTTAGCAATTCCACCATACCCATCAACCTCCGACATCATCATGCCCACGCCATCAAGACGTTCAGCGTGCAATTGCCCGTCCTCTTCGAGAACCAGATCGGGCAGGTCTTCCAGTTCGGCCTCCACAATCTCTATCAGGTTTTCCTTTGTAGTCTCCCCCCCTTCCTTTCCTTCTTTTCCGCACTCCATCCTACACCCTGCCCCTGCACAACCGACGTCCATGGCAAGTTAAGAAACGGACTCAGCTCACAGGACATTTTGCAAGTCCAACGGCCGTTGGCGACCAAAAACACCTAGTCGCATGCATTCCTTGCTCTCTCCACCAAAGCAGAGGCCAGGACGACCCTTTCCACGACCTTTTCAATTTCCTCCCCCTCAGCACCAGCAACAACGGTCATGGCAAATCGGGCTTGGCGCTTAACCCCCGATGCCAGAACGGCAGCCATCTCCACACGAGTTTTTGAGACTTCAACAGGTACAGGCAATTCGCCGACCGCAAAAGTAAGCCTTGCGAGGTGCGGGACCCACCAATCACCTTCCAAAAATCCGCAACCCCATCCAATCATGAAATACAACAACAGGTCTGCGCCCATCGCGCCTGCGATATCCAAGTCGTCATGCGAAACAATCGCATGCACGTCATCCTCCGAGCACAGCATCCATGTAAAAACGGCGTCCCCGAAACCTTGGCAGTAGGCATACGAGTCAAAGTCAGGGTGATTCAACATCCATTCCCGCGACCTGACCGCCATTCTTTCCAGACTTCCAGCACTGTCCACCTCAAAACTCAGGACAAGAGGTCCTTCACCAGCACTGGACTCGCCATGCACAAACAACAAGCCTCCTTTGATCACCTCTTGCATCTCCCCTGACAACTTGGCGTGTCCATCACAAAAAGGCATGCAATCCGTCCCGAATGGAAGCTGGCAATCCCGGGCGATACACCCCCCCTTTTTTGCAAACAAATCCTTCACCCTCCCTGCCATTCCCGTTCGCACGCTGACATGACGCACGCACAAGTCATCCCCTCCTGCTCTCGCTTCCTGGCACCACGCAACCGTGCATTTGACCGCCATCTGCGACCACCAACACCGTTTGATACACATTTCTCACCGTCAACGGCCGTTGGCTTGAAACAACAAGAATGATTTATTACTCGCACGAAAATCACACCATTTTCCAGCCTCCAACGGCCGTTGGCGCACGAAAAATGCACGAAAAAAATTTTTATTATGCATTTATTGATTACATCCATAGTGCCACGTGGCGAATCACACCCAACTTTCCAGCTGCCAACGGCCGTTGGCGCAAAGAAAATCAAACCCTAATTTGCAGGTTCCAACGGCCGTTGGCGCAAAGAAAATCACACCCAACACTTCAGTCGCATAATCGATTCGCGTCAGTCACGCACTCGAACTTGTACTCCTGCCCCAGCGCGGACATCACCTCACGAACCGCTTTCTCAAACTCGTCAACACCGTCGGGTCCCCACTCATGCACGTATTCCCTCAACCAGAACATGCAATCTCCAGCAGACACGAACAGCCGGTCGATGATCAGGTCAGTGTGATGCTTGAAGTACTTGCCGTCCTTCAAGATGACCCATTCGAACCGTCCCACCTCCCCTAAACCCTTAAACCCTTCTCCCCTCTCATATGGCCGCGTCATCTGTATCCAACTTTCATTACCATCAGCATCGATCGACTGAAAACAAATTGGGCTGGGTATTGATGGATCATAGGGCCTTATAGCACCACACCTCACAAGCACCTCCTCAAATGGCTCTACGGTCGGGTTTGGGAGTCCCCGACCCTCGATATTGAAAACAAGAGCCGCGGCCTTCGCGACATCCGGTTTCAAAAGAGACCTTTCACCCTCCTTGGGCTTAAAATCCAGCTTAATGTCCGGCAGAAGCCTGAGCGCGCTCTTAACCACTCCCAGAAGCCTGTCTTCCAAGTTGATCCACTCGCCCCCCTCCGTCCTGTAGAACGTCATCTGCAACCCACCGACACCGTTTGATATACATTTCTCACCGTCAACGGCCGTTGGCTTGAAAAAACAACAAGAATTTTAAGATTTATTACGCGCACAAATCACACACTAGTTTTCAGTCTCCAACGGCCGTTGGCGCACGAAAAATGTTTTATTATGCATTTATTAATTACATCCATGGTGCCACGTGGCAAACCACACCCTACTTCCGGTTGCAAAGAAAATCAAACCCTAATTTGCAAGTTCCAACGGCCGTTGGCGCAAGAAAATCACACCCAAAATTTCTTCAGTCGCAGAATCCATTCCCCTCACGCAGTCGAACAGGGGTACTGTTCCCCCAGCGCGGACATCGCCTCACAAATCGCCCTGGGGTACGATTTAGTCCCCTCAAAAAACCTTGAACATTTCACCTTTGAACTTGAAATGCACTTCACCCCCCATCCGAATTACAAGTCCGGCCAAATTGACACCAGACCAGCTGTCTGTAACGTCGCCGTGCATAGTGCTGAGAGACTTTCTCGCCTCACGATACTTGTTACACCACTTCTTGTGTTCCTCCCAGTCCGCACGCTGGCATTCGGCAGCACAATACCGGACGTCTCGACAACCCCCGCACTTGCGGTGGACACCCTCCATCACAGAGCACGCCTGATTCGAGCAACACTTTGGAAGCGAGCCCAGCATCGGCCCTCCCACCCCCGGGAGAACGATCATCCGTGAAAACGTCAATTTCACGGACTCGGAATTCCCGAATGTAAAATGGAAACCTTCAAACCCCCCCCCTCTACTCTCGCCGATACGGTCAATCTCGGCTGCGCCTCACTCGCGTCTGGAAATTTCCCCCACTGGTCTTTCTCCCACTGGTCCCACCCAACCTTTCCGACATACGACACCAAAAGTCGAAACTCTACGTCTCGATTGAGTGGAACCCGATCCGCCGGCGTGGGCTTGTAGAATCCGCCAGCCAAGGCGAAGTACATGTCCAGCAACTGGAGATTAATCTGTCGTCCTACTGAGGCGAACGAGTCATACACGACCAAAACCGCAAACTGGCGACCCAGGCGCTTCTCGTGCTGCCGTACCCATCCGTGGATCTCGCGAGCCCGGTTAAGTACGTTTGCTGCCACGCAGGCAATCGCAGCGCGGGTCGAAGATTCCAGCTCGCCCGTCTCCGCCATCCCTGCCCTGCGCCAATTGGCACGTGCGTAATACGTAGGTTGTCCTTATAAGACGTACGCATGTCCTTATATTTTACTCAACCCCCCCTTTTGACATTTCTCCATCCCAACGGCCGTTGGCTTCCAAAAACTAGTAATCCCAAACTATTGATGATGGCCTCATATACCACTCTTTCCAATGTCATCTGCGAACCACAAACACCGTTGGACGGATATACCTTTCTCACCTTCAACGGTCGTTGGCTTGAAAAAACTAAAAAAAATGTAAGATTTTTTATTCATTTATTTATTACAACAAAAACTCGCAGCCGATATTGATCATTTCAATCGATAAACTTGTCAGTCACAATATCGATTCGCATCATTGACGCACTCGAACTTGTACTTCTGCCCGAAGGCGGACAGCACATCAGAAACCGCCTTCTCAAACTCGTCAACACCGCTGGTTCCCCACTCGTGCACGTATTCGCTCAACCGGATTCTGCAACTTCCAGAAGACAGGAACAGCCGGTCCTCATTGTCAAGCTTGAAGTACTTGCCGTCTTTCAAGATGACCCACTTGAACCGTCCCTCATTCCCCAAACCCTCACACCCTTCTCCCAGATCATAACCCATTATCGGTTTTCGAATGACATTACCATCAGCATCAACGGTCTCATGCCAATTGCGGGCTTTCGAATAATCCTTTCGCCTTATAGCACCACATCTCACAAGCACCTCCTCAAATGGCTCTACGGTCGGCCTTGGGATCCCCCCTCCCTCCATATTGAAAACAAGAACCGCGTCCGTCGCGTCTGGTCGCATACGTGTCAGAAGACCCTCTCCACCCTCCTTGGGCTTGAACGACAGCTTAATGTCCGGCACAAGCCTGAGTGCGCTCCTGACCACACCCTCAAGCCTGTCTTCCAAGTCGTCACGCTCTTGTTGCCATTTGGTGATATTGATCCACTCGCCCCCCTTCGTCCTGTAGAACGTCATCTGCAACCCACCGACACCGTTTGATATACATTTCTGACCGTGAACGGCCGTTGGCTTGAAAAAACTAACAAGAATGTAAGATTTATTACGCGCACGAAAATGACACCCATTTCTCCATCCCAACGGCCGTTGGCGAACGAAAAATGATTTATTATGCATTTATTGATTACATCCATAATGCCACATGGCAAACCTCACCCTACTTCCAGGTGCAAAGAAAATGAAACCCTAATTTGCAGGTTCCAACGGCCTTGGCGCAAGAAAATCACACCCAAAATCAACATGCATCAAAGACACATCCTGCCTTATTGCCACCCAATTAAACGAATGAAATGCACATGGTAATGTTTTTCAAGTCTAACGGCCGTTGGCTCACAACCCCCCTATGGGAAGGGTGGATGCCTTACGAACCAGTCAAGCCCATCTTTATGCTCAGGTAGATTTTTCAGAGGCCTTTCTTGGAAGAAAAATGGTAAATAGCCACCACTAAGCTGCATAAAAGACACATCCTGCCTTACTGCCACCAAATGAAAAGAATGAAATGCACATGATAATGTTTTTCCAATTCCAACGGCCGTTGGCTCACAACCCCCCTATGGGAAGGGTGGATGCCTTACGAACCAGTCAAGCCCCATCTTTATGCTCAGCTAGATTTTTGGAGGCCTTTCTTGGAAGAAAAATGGTAATAGCCACCACAAAGCTGAATGAAAGATACATCCTGGCTGATTGCCAACCCACTCAAAGGAATGAAATGCACATGATAATGTTTTTCAAGTCCAACGGCCGTTGGCTCACAACCCCCCACTGGGAAGGGTGGATGCCTTACGAACCAGTCAAGCCCATCTTTATGCTCAGCTAGATTTTTGGAGGCCTTTCTTGGAAGAAAAATGGTAATAGCCACAACAAAGCTGAATGAAAGATACATCCTGGCTGATTGCCAACCCACTCAAAGGAATGAAATGCACATGATAATGTTTTTCAAGTCCAACGGCCGTTGGCTCACAACCCCCCACTGGGAAGGGTGGATGCCTTACGAACCAGTCAAGCCCCATCTTTATGCTCAGCTAGATTTTTGGAGGCCTTTCTTGGAAGAAAAATGGTAATAGCCACACAAAGCTGAATGAAAGATACATCCTGGCTGATTGCCAACCCACTCAAAGGAATGAAATGCACATGATAATGTTTTTCAAGTCCAACGGCCGTTGGCTCACAACCCCCCACTGGGAAGGGTGGATGCCTTACGAACCAGTCAAGCCCATCTTTATGCTCAGCTAGATTTTTGGAGGCCTTTCTTGGAAGAAAAATGGTAATAGCCACAACAAAGCTGAATGAAAGATACATCCTGGCTGATTGCCAACCCACTCAAAGGAATGAAATGCACATGATAATGTTTTTCAAGTCCAACGGCCGTTGGCTCACAACCCCCCACTGGGAAGGGTGGATGCCTTACGAACCAGTCAAGCCCATCTTTATGCTCAGCTAGATTTTTGGAGGCCTTTCTTGGAAGAAAAATGGTAATAGCCACCACTAAGCTGAATGAAAGATACATCCTGGCTGATTGCCAACCCACTCAAAGGAATGAAATGCACATGATAATGTTTTTCAAGTCCAACGGCCGTTGGCTCACAACCCCCCTCTGGGAAGGGTGGATGCCTTACGAACCAGTCAACCACATCTTTATGCTCAGCTAGTTTTTTTGGAGGCCTTTCTAGGAACGCACATGGTAATAACCATCACTAAGCTGCATGAAAGACGCATCCTGCCTTATTGCCACCCAATGAAACGAATGAAATGCACATGATAATGTTTTTCCAATTCCAACGGCCGTTTGCTCACAACCCCCCTCTGGGAAGGGTGGATGCCTTACGAACCAGTCAAGCCCCATCTTTATGCTCAGCTAGTTTTTTTGGAGGCCTTTCTAGGAGAAAAATGGTAAATAGCCACCACTAAGCTGCATGAAAGACACATCCTGGCTGCTTGCCACCCTATCAAACGAATAAAAAGCACATGATAATGTTTTTCCAATTCCAACGGCCGTTGGCTCACAACCCCCCACTGGGAAGGGTGGATGCCTTACGAACCAGTCAAGCCCATCTTTATGCTCAGCTAGTTTTTTTGGAGGCCTTTCTAGGAGAAAAATGGTAAATAGCCACCACAAAGCTGCATGAAAGACACATCCTGGCTGCTTGCCACCCTATCAAACGAATAAAAAGCACATGATAATGTTTTTCCAATTCCAACGGCCGTTGGCTCACAACCCCCTTCGGGTAGAGGCCTTACGGACCAGTCAGAAATGGTGTCCACCAAGCTATTCCCCCCACACCCACAGTTGTCCTTGTCCACATACCTTTCCAGTACAGTTGTCCTCAGCTTCTCAGCAACGGGCGACTCCTCTCCTTCTTGATGCCTTGACAGATATCACATAAACAAAACACGATCACGAGAGCATCAGGATTGTTAGAGGTTTCCTCCATCAACGACCGTAAGATACACACACCTCAAAAACCAACTTTCTTGTCCTCCCAAATAACATATGTTTTTAAATGTAAAATAAATCACATTCATATTCTGTCACTTGATTTAACCACACAATTGTTCAGGTCCAACGCCCGTTGGCATTACGCCTCTTCCCGGTAAAATACTATTTATTGCTCCAACCCCACAAGAAACTCGTTCCGGACCTGTTCGAAGCGAAGAGCACTGCCAGGGATCGGAGTCGAGCCAGATTTGTGTGCGGAACATGATGGCTGGCCTACGTGGTGTGGAGCAATAATGTCGACATTTTCAGTGACTGTTCAGCCTAAAAAAATAACAAGCAGATGCGACGGCCCCTCCATTAAACAAATTATCCACCACTGTTGCGCTACACTAGCAATGTTTGTCAAGGTCCAACGGCCGTTGGCATCAAATAAATCACAACCATTGGTCACTCCATTTAACAAAATACCCACAACTTTTTAACCACACTAGAAATGTTTTTTGAGGTCCAACGGCCGTTGGAATCCAAAAAATGCCGAATTCATGTCAAATTTATATAAATGTGACAGTTGACAGAATTAGAGATAATTAAATCATGAAATCCAGCTTTAGCCATCAGCCTTACCCATCAGCAAAAATTGGCGAATTTCATTCAATATTAGAATTCAAAATTTATTAATGAAATTTATGTTTCATCATTCAACCTCTTCAGAATCCTCATCCAAACACAACATCATGTCCCCTTTCCACTTGTACATACTACTCTCGGCCAAATACAGCAAGCGTGCCTTCTTCCCCCCAAAAAACTTGAGATAATCCGGTGTGAAGATTGTTCCGCTGAGGACCTGCATAGCTAACTCCACCAAAACGCTTGCCATATCCTCCTCCCTACACCTCCTCTCTAATAAGGCCTTCATGTCTGCGTTCTCATCAAATCCCATGATCAGAACTGCACATGCCATTCCTCCCCCCTCCAGAGGCAGCCCCTCCAAAAGCTTCACCCATTCTGCCTCCCTACGCGCTCTCCTCCCCGGAGGAAAAAAAATGTCCTCATCCGGGTCATAAGGAGTATCGCAGAACCAGAAAATGCTCCGTAACCCCCATAGTTCATAATTATCGTACAAGTCATCCATTTCCTTTCCCAATTGGCGTAAGCGAGCTGTCCACCCCCTCCAATTCCTCTCCAACACACGTCTCCTCTCAGCACGCTCGGACCTGAACAACCCTCCCATCGTCCTTGCTCGTGCATGTCCCTCTGGTGCTGGCTGGCGTCCTAACACCTCCTCAACTTCTTCACAATATACCTTAAAATACATTCCCCTTGTGACGAGTGTGTAGGGGGTGATATCAGCGCTTGCACACTTTACTTGCCCGCCATACAATTCTCGGAAAAGAGACTCAGTTATCAATGTACGAGGACCATCCCCGAATGCGTCCACGAACCCAGAAATTAACTTAAAGCTGAATTGGGGTTCATACCTCCCCGACACCGCTTCCCTAGCCCCTCTACAAACTGCTTCAAAGCGGGCTACGTCGGGCGCCTCCATAAAAGCTGCGACTTCGGTCCAAATTTCCCACGGCAGTGAGATATCCCCTTCCATTATCGGCCCCGACGTCAAACTTGTCCCCTCTGCACATAACATACATCGACGTCCATCCTTAAAAAAAATGAGGTTTTGTCGGAAAGAAAATATGCAAACGTTAGGCGAGGTTTCCAATCCCTAACGGCCGTTGGGTCACTAATTGTTGTTTAACCCACTACAGTCGCATGAGAGAAAACGAAAGTCAATTTTATTCCAATTTCAAAGTGAAAGGAGAATTCACTATTACACCATTTTACAACACAAATCAGGTCAATTTTATTCCAATTTCAAAGTGAAAAGAGAATTCACCATTACACCATTTTACAACACAAATCAGGACTACATACACAAATTTCAAACCCAAAATGCGTCCAGTTTTCCAGCCTCAAAAGCAAATTATTACTCTACATTTCCAGTTTTTCTATGAGGAAGAACCGTAGTAGAAGGTGAAGGAGAAGTCAACCTCAGAGAAGTCGACCTCGGTTCCATCCAGTATGGTCGTCCTGTTTACCCCCCTTATCACCCCTGCCAGCCCCTCCCTTGCTTGCCTCAGACGTTCGCATCTATCCTTATGCCTACTCCAGTCAGCACGCTGGCACTCCTCACTGCAATATCTGGCATCCCTACATCCTCTACACCACTTCTGAGGGCCTGTGTCGCACCCACACCCCTCCTTGGAGCAATTTCGCATACCACGCATGGGAGCCCCATCCCTCACGATCGGGTCAGAGAGCAAGAAATCGGGGTTCTCTGAACATAGTTTCTTTATAGTGATACGGAAGGGGAGCCGCTGATGCTAGGTGAAATAGAGCTGGGTGATGTGATCGTAATAAGGTTGATTAGGCTTCTAGTGTACGAGTATTACGGAAGATATGGCCTAATTGTTGCGGCCCATACCTTGACGGTGTGCTGAGTACCTTGACGACGGATTTTTGCGTCTAGGTTCTCCTAGCAGATCTGTGATTGCGGACGGGTTTGCAACAGGCAATATCTGAAGTAAAACTTGACGGCTAAAACTGTTTAGAGGGCGTTGCCGGATCTGGCCGTTGGTAGAGAGCCGTTGGCCTTGAAACACGATAAAAGCTTGCTCACCTAGCTCATGGCGGTCTCTTTTGTTTTAACGAAGGCGGCGACAGGGGTCAGGGGCAGCGTAGCTGACGCCCAGAATTCCTTTCTGCAAAGCGGCTGGGATGCCGAAGCCCGGGCGGAAGCCAGGTTCGACAGGTGCTGGGAAGCAATTACCGAAAGCTAATCCCGAGGTGCCGACAGCTACTAAACAGACGGGAAAGGGCCGACTAGGCTGGCCGACGCAGAAGAAAAGGCTCCATCAGGAGCTCTCCACTTGCTCGGGCCTGCCTGAAGTGTGCGCTGCCTTTGAGGCGGTCCTCGGGACCGACTGGGTAACTACTGTCAGCCGGTGGTCTGCGGCCCAGCTGGAGTCCGTCGTTGGACTGCTGGTCGACCACGTGGACGGGCCTGAAATTCTGGCAGCAGCGGACCCAAACGAAGCGCTAGTGGCAGCCCTCCAAAGCGCCCGGGACTTGGCGGACTCGGACGAAGAGGAGATGCAGCCACCACGCCGGCCCACGAAAGGGGCGAAAAAGGGGACGAAAAAAGTCGGAAGCCCAGCCCCGAGCAAGGGAAAGGCCGCGGGGGATGTGAGGGAGCAGCTCTTGGAGCTGGCGGCTATTATTGGCAAGCAGGGGCAGGCGGGCAAAGAAGAGGAGGAGGAGGAGGAGTCCGAGGAAGAGGATTTCCTGACGAAATTGAAGGATGCGCTGGCCGGGGCAGATGGGGCTTCCAGGAAGCCGAAAAAGACCAAAGGGGTGACGCTGCCCACTCGAGCACAAGTGGTGAATTGGAGGGTGCAAGAGAGAGTGCTCCCCGAGGTGCTCGAGGATGCCAACGACAATGGAGGGGGGATAAAGAGTTGGATCATGGCTACTCGCCAAGGGGGGTGGAGGAACCAGGAAAGCAGGAAGGTGGTCATGAACATCGCCCTGGCCATGGACACACTCTTCAAGGAGTTGGGGCCGGCAGCCGGGGAGTTGGCTGGGGTAGAGTATCTCATGAGGGTGGTGGCAGCCATGCTCCTAGTGGAGAGCCAGGGGTCAGGAGGGTGGAAGGTGGCTGGCCACCTCCTTGCTCTCAAGGAAGATGCCTCCTTGGTGAGCAACCCGGCCATGAAGATGGCCCTGCAAAGCGCCACGATGATGGAGAAGCTGGGCAAGGCCCAGCAAACCAAGTAAACACCGAAAGGGTAAACCGCTCCCCCTTCCCACTGCCTCTTCCTACAATGCCTCTAAGCACTACGTGGGGGAGAGTGAGGTCAGCACGCAGACGCCAGCGTGCAACTCGCCGCCGCCGGACCTTCACTCTACAACACAAGGTGATTACGTGGTTGAATTGGCTATGGCACGGGGGGGCAGACCCTCCGCCTAAATCTGGAGGCGCGTGCTCCAGAGGAACGGCGGAGGCCCTGAAAAGGGTCAAGAAGCACTGCGAGTGGTACAGTCGCCGCGTAACCGGCGTTGCGACAGGCCCCGCAGAAGGAAGTGATCTAATCTATGGGAAATGTAATAAGTATGAACAACTTGTGGCGGAGCGGGTGAGTCTGCCGAAGCGCGAGGTGGCAGGAAAGGCGAAGCTGCTGGATTTGCTGGCGCTACGACCTAGTTGGCGAGAGGTGTACGCGAGCGAAGCCAACTGCATCAAGCCGGAGGTGGCTGCCAGTGCGAGGTATTGGAATGTACCTGCCCCCAGCCGAGGGTGCACCATGGCGGAGTGGGGCAAGTTGATGGGGAGGGCAGCGGACGTGGGGATGGTGGAGTTCCGAGAGACGCGGCCAAAGTGGGTAGACGGATGTTTTGGGGTGGCCAAAGGAGTGGGGGAGTTAAGGCTCATTGTGAATAAGAAGTTGGGGAACGCACTGTGGGTGGACCCCCCTAAGACGGTGTTACCCCACCTGGGCATATACTCGGAGGTCTATATCAAGGGTCGGTGCTACACGGCCAAGAGCGATCTGGTCTCGTATTACTATACCATCCAAGTGCCGGAGTGGTGGTGGGATTATCAAGGGCTACCTGATGTGTGGTCCACCGATGTCGGGCTGCCGGGGCGGCGGAGGAGGGTGTGGCCAGTGCTGAAAGTGCTGGCCATGGGGCACTCCCACGCTGTAGCGCTAGGGGAAGCCATCCATGAGATGGTCCTCTATGCCACGGGCGCTTTGGATCCTAGACGGCAGGTGAACCGCCTCACAAGTGTAGGGGAGCTGACCGTGCTTCGGAATGCATGGGGTAACCCAACCGCCCTAGCCATCGAGTACAAGGAGGAGAGCACGAGGGAGATGCAAATCGACCTTGAGGACCCCCCTGCCCCTATGGTATCCATCACTATTGATGACCTGGTGGTCAGCAATGGGCGCACGTGCGAGGCGGTGAATCGCTTAATCGCGAGTGCTATTGAAGACGGGTACGCGCCTAACAACCTTGTGCCCTCCAAGGACAAGACGATCATGGCTAGCCCGGAGGGGGAGGACGAGCTAGAAGCTCTGGGTGTTGTTCACCGGCGGGATGGGGTGTTGGAGCCGACAGCTAAGCAGCTCACCCTTGTGGTTGCGCACACTCGTGTACTCCTCGAGAGGGGACGCGCTACCGCTGAGGCGCTGGCGGCCGTCGTGGGCCGGTGGGTGTGGCTGCAGATGCTCAGCCGCACTTGCTTGTCCATATGGCAGCAGAGTTTTAAGTTCATCAACCTCAAGGGGTGGGGCCAGCGAACGCGACCTTTGTGGCAAGGTGTGCGCGATGAGCTCGAGTGTGCCATGGCGTTGGCCCCCATGCTCCGTGTGGACCGGGGGGCTGCCCTGGCTCCGGTGGTGGTGGCCTCGGATGCGTCTAGTTTTGGGCAGGGGGTTGTCTACGCTGAGATGGCCCCAGCTGAGGTGACGGAATTAGCTCGGGCCCGGGAGGTGCGGGGTTACCCAACCCTCCTCACCCCAGGTGAGGCCATGTATGCCGGGCCTAGACCCTTGACCAAGGCCGCGGAAAAAGCCATCATCCACGGGCGATGGCGCGTCGGGATCAAGAGTCGCTGGCGCGATTCGACCATGCACATCAACGAGAAGGAAGTGCGGGCCGCTGTGAAGGGGGTGGAGCGCTCGGCCCGGAACCTCGGAACATGGGGTAAGCGGGTGGTGAGGTTAGTGGACTCCACTGCCGCTTTGGGCTGCTTGGCTAAAGGGCGTTCCTCTTCTTACCGGTTAAACAAGCAATGCCGCCGGTTGTGCGCTCTTACGTTGGTCACCGGCAGCCGCTCACAATGGGTCTGGACGCCAAGTGAGCTTCAGCCTGCGGATGGGCCTTCGCGGGGGCTTTCCATGGCTGCCTCGGTGGCCGGGTGGGTCCGCGATTTGACTCGCGAGGGTGTTCATCCCAATCCCGGGCCTCGGCTTGGCGCTAGCTACTTGACCCTTCTTGAGGGCAAGGTGAAGCCGGCTACTTTGATGGTTTACCATCGGGGTCTTAGGTCCTTTTTCGCATGGTGGGCGAGCCGGCGGGGTCGGGTTGGCAGCTTGTTGCGCGGCTTGACGATAGAGGAATACTATTGCGAGTATGTCGCTTGGGCGCACTCACGGTGTTACAGCCGCCAGTTGTGTGTCAATGCGCTTATGGGCCTGAATTTGTACTTCCCCCGGGAGGTGCGGGATTGGGCCTTGGCACGAAGTGTTTTGGCTGGCTGGCGCACGTTGGCACCCCCTCGTGCCCCCCCCCCATTCCATGGGAGGCTGCGTTTGCGCTTGCTTGTACTATGGTGCTCCAGCGGCAGCCTCGTGCGGCTATGATGGTCATCGTTATTTTCCAACAATACCTGCGGGTATCGGAGGCGCTCAACCTGTTGGTCGGCCATGTGCGCTTGCAGCCTGATGTTCGGTTGCGGGGTTCGCAGCGGGGCGCCTTGTTGTTGATGTCAGCTAAGACGGCTAAGGGGGAGGTGCAGTCTGTGGTGATCGAGGATGTCATGACTGAGACCCTCTTGCGGGCTTGTATGCGTGGCAAGGCGGCCTGGGAGCGGGTGTTCCCTTACGATTATGCCCAGTTCAGCCGGGTTTGGCATCAGGCCACGCAAGCTTTGGGGGTCGACACGGTGTTTACCATTCACGGGCTGCGGCATGGGGGGGCTACCTATGATTTTTTGCGGCAGCGCAGCATGGCTGATATTCAGCATCGGGGTCGCTGGCGCAGCAGCAAAACTGTCGCCCACTATGTGGGATTGCACCGGAGCTTGGCCCTCACCCTTCCTGACGCCCTGGTTCGGGCTATCGCCGCCTGCCCCCCGCGCATTTGGCGGAGCGTCTTTTCTCTGCCTTCCTCTTAAGTTCCCTTCATTCTTGTCTTATGCGTCCACCGGTTTTTGTTTTGCCCCTGGCTTGGGTCGCCAGGGAGGGATGTAAGGGTAAGGCTAGCCTTTTTGGACATAAAGTGTTCCCATGGGTAAGGATGGCCAGTTGAGGGCCACTTCCCGATGTGCTCTACTTATTGTTTTAATAAAGAGTCTGGTTACCCTGGAGTTCCACGGTTAATAGAATCGGGGTTCTCTGAACATAGTTTCTTTATAGTGATACGGAAGGGGAGCCGCTGATGCTAGGTGAAATAGAGCTGGGTGATGTGATCGTAATAAGGTTGATTAGGCTTCTAGTGTACGAGTATTACGGAAGATATGGCCTAATTGTTGCGGCCCATACCTTGACGGTGTGCTGAGTACCTTGACGACGGATTTTTGCGTCTAGGTTCTCCTAGCAGATCTGTGATTGCGGACGGGTTTGCAACAGGCAATATCTGAAGTAAAACTTGACGGCTAAAACTGTTTAGAGGGCGTTGCCGGATCTGGCCGTTGGTAGAGAGCCGTTGGCCTTGAAACACGATAAAAGCTTGCTCACCTAGCTCATGGCGGTCTCTTTTGTTTTCCCACCCGCCCTCCCTGTGTGTTGCCTGTTTGGGGGTAAGGCTAGCCTTTTTGGACATAAAGTGTTCCCATGGGTAAGGATGGCCAGTTGAGGGCCACTTCCCGATGTGCTCTACTTATTGTTTTAATAAAGAGTCTGGTTACCCTGGAGTTCCACGGTTAATAGAAAAGTTCATGTTGAGGGGTACTTCTGCCCCTACACACGCATCAGCCCTCACGCGCAGGGAAGACGTAACATTCGGGTAAAATGCGCGCCCGTAGGTGCACCCAAGCTGAGCCCCTTCCTCTTCCCCCAACTCTATCTTTGGCCCCTTTGTAATGAACGACACCAAAAGGCGGAACTCCCTCGTTGGGTCTATTGGCGCTCTTAGATCCATCTGTGGTACGAAAAAACCCTCTTGAATACAGAAGTTCATATCAGCTAGCTGGGCGTACATAACCCTCTCCATTTGGCTGAACGAATCAAACGCCAATAAAACGGCCAAGTGGCGGCCTGTCTTCTCCTGCGCGACACGAACTTCCTCGAATATGACACGCGACAGAAAGCGAACTTGTTTGTAAACGTTTTGAAGGACGCTTCCGTAGACTTCATTCACGATCTCGGACTCATTCGCGATCTCGGCCATCTTTTTCAGGGAAAAAACGAACAAAAAGATTTACATCGCGGCCAAAAAAACGCGTTTTCCCATTAGTGTGTTTGCCTAATTTATTGTAATCATTCATTTTTAAAACAGTCAGGTCCTTCACAACCTCAGAAAATGATTTCATTAAATTGGCATATACATTTAAAAACATCTTAGGTCGCACTACTTTTTGCGTTTCAGTTTACGTTTGTTTCCCGGTTGAATAAAGTTGACACCATCCCCTTCATCGTCGGAAATTAAGGCCGGCATTTCGTCCACTTCAGCTTGTACATCATCTTTTTTCATCACAACCATGGCTGGAATTGAATCCCAAAATTTCTCAATCGCTCTAACAACTTCGGCTGGCAGTTTTTTGGCCCCCCGTTCAACTGCCTCTCTCTCCTGGTTCGACACCGAAACGTCCTTGTCTTTCTCCATTGAAAAAAACTGCACGTGAAGCACAACTGGCACAACCAATGTAAGTAAACCTAGTAACTTCAGGGGCGGATTAATTCATCAGCCGGAGTACAATTTTATTTTACAACGCCAACGGCCGTTGGCATTACAGCAATGAAGTTAAGATAAAAACGTCGTAATGCAACGGCTGATAAAACTGGCGTATAATCAATAACGCAAAAAAAATTGGCAAGAACTTTTTTTTGGAGGTCCAACGGCCGTTGGCATCACGTAAATCACAACAGCAATGATGGAAACTGATTTTGCAAGTCCAACGGCCGTTGGCATCAAGAAAATCAGAAGAGGGAGCGACTGCCCAAAAAACGCATAATAATAAAACAAGTACCTTGCAGGTGGTTGACAGACGCGAATCTTGTGTGGCGACGTGGAATCTGCAAGGAATGCGCAAAAACGTTGCAATCAGAATTACAAGGATTACATATTTTCATGTCCCACGTAGCTCCCACAAAAACCAGCATCTTCATTAAAACAATAAGTGGAAGCATACATGTGACACTAATTGACATGCCCGGAGGCACGCCGTTCAAGGCCCTTCATGAAGTACGTTGCCCTAGAGGCAACCAAGACAAGGGTGGGTGGGTGGGGAGCAAAGAAAGAGGCCGACAAAACCAGCCAGAGCGGCTTTTAGTCGCAAAACCTCCCTTATCCCTAGCTAACTGACGTCATTAAACCCTTATGTTTAGTGGATGCTAGTAAGACGCTAACCGTACAGACCGGGGGTAGAATATCCCGAATCTGCACGGCTAGTATTAAATAATGCGTAGGTTGTTCTTTTCAGGGGCACTGCACCTCACGCCCCGTTCCGCCCGGGTATAATCAACCCAAGCGCGGAACGCACATTTTATTTAATTCATTTTTCAACCATGCACTATATTGCATCTACTAATCACAAAAGCTCTAGCCAAACAGCTACGAGTAAACACTGCGACCTATAAGCCGCTCATCCAGCGGCCTCTTGTTCCCGCATTCACGTATAGAAGAAACTCCGTTCAAAGAACCCCGATTCATGTCCCACGTAGCTCCCACAAAAACCAGCATCTTCATTAAAACAATAAGTGGAAGCATACATGTGACACTAATTGACATGCCCGGAGGCACGCCGTTCAAGGCCCTTCATGAAGTACGTTGCCCAATCACCCCCGCCCTGGCTTTCCCTTGAAGCCGCACTCCACCTTGCTCGTTGTCACAAGTGACCGCCCTGCCGCAAAACGGGAGCCCCCCACATCGGGAGGCGTGTGCCCGGCGGCTGTGGATGCATGGCCAGGCCCAAAAAGGCCCAGCGCATTTGCACTGCGATTGCGCACGGCCAGCCTATCATGACCCCTCTCGGGCCCCGAGTCGGTACCGCTATGGCCGTCTCCCCATAGACCCGGGGTGCTTCGAGAAAAAACGTGGACCTAGCCCAGGCCCCGCCAGCCCGGATGCCCGAGGCCACAGCCCCAGGCACCTGGCTGAACGAGAGTCCGTTCAGCCAAGACCGCATTCCCCCCCGAGGTTTCTATGCGTGGGGAAAAAATTTCTAGCTTAGACGCTTTTCCCATCGCCGTCCCCAGCCCCAACCACCCCCCCCTCGGCGGAAGGCAATTGCAAAGTTTGCTGGCCAGCAGCAATTTCCGAAGAAAAAGCCGCAGGCCGCGGACCGAGACACGGGTCGCCAGTGCCAGCCATCCGGCTCCAACCCGGGGTGCAAGCATCCCCAGGTACGGAGCACCAGCTCGCGCACTGGGCCGACCAAGCGACAGTTGAGCACCTGTCACGGCATCCGGCCCACCAAAGACCCCAAGCTGGGGAAAAGGTGCGGACCGGAGGTAATCTTTTTCTTTTCTTTTAGTTAACCGGGCGAGGAACTACGCCTGGCCGGTTAACAACTGGAAGTCTCACCACTGGCCAAGTGGCCAGTGCAACCAGTGCTTTTGGGATTTTGCTCCGCAGCACCCATAGCTGCGGCTGCCGCCGCAACGACAACGAGCAAAGAAAGAGGCCGACAAAACCAGCCAGAGCGGCTTTTAGTCGCAAAACCTCCCTTATCCCTAGCTAACTGACGTCATTAAACCCTTATGTTTAGTGGATGCTAGTAAGACGCTAACCGTACAGACCGGGGGTAGAATATCCCGAATCTGCACGGCTAGTATTAAATAATGCGTAGGTTGTTCTTTTCAGGGGCACTGCACCTCACGCCCCGTTCCGCCCGGGTATAATCAACCCAAGCGCGGAACGCACATTTTATTTAATTCATTTTTCAACCATGCACTATATTGCATCTACTAATCACAAAAGCTCTAGCCAAACAGCTACGAGTAAACACTGCGACCTATAAGCCGCTCATCCAGCGGCCTCTTGTTCCCGCATTCACGTATAGAAGAAACTCCGTTCAAAGAACCCCGATTCCACATTTAGTTTTTCAGGTCCAACGGCCGTTGGCATGAGATTAATAATAATACAACTACATGCGTGTGAGAAAATTGTGCCGGGTGACAGAATTAAATCCAAGTTGCCCAGCAGGTGGGAGGGAGGGAGGGAGGGAGGGAGGGAGGGAAGGAGGGAAGGAGGGAGGTAGGGAAGGAGGGAAGGAGGGAAGTAGGGAGGGAGGGAGGGAGGGAGGGAGGGAGGGAGGAGGGAAGGAGGGAAGGAGGGAAGGAGGGAAGGAGGGAAGAAGGGAAGGAGGGAAGGAGGGAAGGAGGGAAGGAGGGAAGGAGGGAAGGAGGGAAGGAGGGAAGGAGGGAAGGAGGGAAGGAGGGAAGGAGGGAAGGAGGGAAGGAGGGAAGGAGGGAAGGAGGGAAGGAGGGAAGGATAAATACCTAGGGGGGGTGCTGGCATGCATAAATACCTAGGGGGGGTGCTGCAAGCATAAATACGTCGGGTGGGGTGCTGGCATGCATAAATACCTAGGGGGGGTGCTGGCATGCATAAATACCTAGGGGGGGTGCTGGCATGCATAAATACCTAGGGGGGGTGCTGGCATGCATAAATACCTAGGGGGGGTGCTGGCATGCATAAATACCTAGGGGGGGTGCTGGCATGCATAAATACCTAGGGGGGTGCTGGCATGCATAAATACCTAGGGGGGGTGCTGGCATGCATAAATACCTAGGGGGGTGCTGGCATGCATAAATACCTAGGGGGGGTGCTGGCATGCATAAATACCTAGGGGGGGTGCTGGCATGCATAAATACCTAGGGGGGGTGCTGGCATGCATAAATACCTAGGGGGGTGCTGGCATGCATAAATACCTAGGGGGGGTGCTGGCATGCATAAATACCTAGGGGGGTGCTGGCATGCATAAATACCTAGGGGGGGTGCTGGCATGCATAAATACCTAGGGGGGGTGCTGGCAAGCATAAATACGTCGGGGGGTGCTGGCATGCATAAATACCTAGGGGGGGGCTGGCATGCATAAATACCTAGGGGGGTGCTGGCATGCATAAATACCTAGGGGGGGGCTGGCATGCATAAATACCTAGGGGGGGTGCTGGCATGCATAAATACCTAGGGGGGGGCTGGCATGCATAAATACCTAGGGGGGTGCTGGCATGCATAAATACCTAGGGGGGGGTGCTGGCATGCATAAATACCTAGGGGGGGTGCTGGCATGCATAAATACCTAGGGGGGGTGCTGGCATGCATAAATACCTAGGGGGGTGCTGGCATGCATAAATACCGAGGGGGGGTGCTGGCATGCATAAATACCTAGGGGGGGTGCTGGCATGCATAAATACATGGGGGGGTGCTGGCATGCATAAATACCTAGGGGGGTGCTGGCATGCATAAATACCTAGGGGGGGTGCTGGCATGCATAAATACCTAGGGGGGGTGCTGGCATGCATAAATACCTAGGGGGGTGCTGGCATGCATAAATACCTAGGGGGGGTGCTGGCATGCATAAATACCTAGGGGGGGTGCTGGCATGCATAAATACCTAGGGGGGGTGCTGGCATGCATAAATACCTAGGGGGGGTGCTGGCATGCATAAATACCTAGAGGGGGTGCTGGCATGCATAAATACCTAGGGGGGGTGCTGGCATGCATAAATACCTAGGGGGGGTGCTGGCATGCATAAATACCTAGGGGGGTGCTGGCATGCATAAATACCTAGGGGGGTGCTGGCATGCATAAATACGTCGGGGGGGTGCTGGCATGCATAAATACCTAGGGGGGGGGCTGGCATGCATAAATACCTAGAGGGGGTGCTGGCATGCATAAATACCGAGGGGGGGTGCTGGCATGCATAAATACCTAGGGGGGGTGCTGGCATGCATAAATACATGTGGGGGTGCTGGCATGCATAAATACCTAGGGGGGGTGCTGGCATGCATAAATACCGAGGGGGGTGCTGGCATGCATAAATACCTAGGGGGGTGCTGGCATGCATAAATACCTAGGGGGGGTGCTGGCATGCATAAATACCTAGGGGGGGTGCTGGCATGCATAAATACCTAGGGGGGGTGCTGGCATGCATAAATACCTAGGGGGGGTGCTGGCATGCATAAATACCTAGGGGGGGTGCTGGCATGCATAAATACCTAGGGGGGGTGCTGGCATGCATAAATACCTAGGGGGGGTGCTGGCATGCATAAATACCTAGGGGGGGTGCTGGCATGCATAAATACCTAGGGGGGGTGCTGGCATGCATAAATACCTAGGGGGGGTGCTGGCATGCATAAATACCTAGAGGGGGTGCTGGCATGCATAAATACCTAGGGGGGGTGCTGGCATGCATAAATACCTAGGGGGGGTGCTGGCATGCATAAATACCTGGGGGGTGCTGGCATGCATAAATACCTAGGGGGGGTGCTGGCATGCATAAATACCGGGGGGGTGCTGGCATGCATAAATACCTAGGGGGGGTGCTGGCATGCATAAATACCTAGGGGGGGTGCTGGCATGCATAAATACCTAGGGGGGGTGCTGGCATGCATAAATACCTAGGGGGGGTGCTGGCATGCATAAATACCTAGGGGGGTGCTGGCATGCATAAATACCTAGGGGGGGTGCTGGCATGCATAAATACCTAGGGGGGGTGCTGGCATGCATAAATACCTGGGGGGGTGCTGGCATGCATAAATACCTAGGGGGGGTGCTGGCATGCATAAATACCTAGGGGGGGTGCTGGCATGCATAAATACCTAGGGGGGGTGCTGGCATGCATAAATACCTAGGGGGGGTGCTGGCATGCATAAATACCTGGGGGGGTGCTGGCATGCATAAATACCTAGGGGGGGTGCTGGCATGCATAAATACCTAGGGGGGTGCTGGCATGCATAAATACCTAGGGGGGGTGCTGGCATGCATAAATACCTAGGGGGGGTGCTGGCATGCATAAATACCTGGGGGGGTGCTGGCATGCATAAATACCTAGGGGGGGTGCTGGCATGCATAAATACCTAGGGGGGTGCTGGCATGCATAAATACCTAGGGGGGGTGCTGGCATGCATAAATACCTAGGGGGGTGCTGGCATGCATAAATACCTAGGGGGGGTGCTGGCATGCATAAATACCTAGGGGGGTGCTGGCATGCATAAATACCTAGGGGGGGTGCTGGCATGCATAAATACCTAGGGGGGGTGCTGGCATGCATAAATACCTAGGGGGGGTGCTGGCATGCATAAATACCTAGGGGGGTGCTGGCATGCATAAATACCTAGGGGGGGTGCTGGCATGCATAAATACCTAGGGGGGGTGCTGGCATGCATAAATACCTAGGGGGGGTGCTGGCATGCATAAATACCTAGGGGGGGTGCTGGCATGCATAAATACCTAGGGGGGGTGCTGGCATGCATAAATACCTAGGGGGGGTGCTGGCATGCATAAATACCTAGGGGGGGTGCTGGCATGCATAAATACCTGGGGGGGTGCTGGCATGCATAAATACCTAGGGGGGGTGCTGGCATGCATAAATACCTAGGGGGGTGCTGGCATGCATAAATACCTAGGGGGGTGCTGGCATGCATAAATACCTAGGGGGGGTGCTGGCATGCATAAATACCTAGGGGGGGTGCTGGCATGCATAAATACCTAGGGGGGGTGCTGGCATGCATAAATACCTAGGGGGGTGCTGGCATGCATAAATACCTAGGGGGGGTGCTGGCATGCATAAATACCTAGGGGGGGTGCTGGCATGCATAAATACCGGGGGGGTGCTGGCATGCATAAATACCTAGGGGGGGTGCTGGCATGCATAAATACCTAGGGGGGGTGCTGGCATGCATAAATACCTAGGGGGGGTGCTGGCATGCATAAATACCTAGGGGGGGTGCTGGCATGCATAAATACCTGGGGGGGTGCTGGCATGCATAAATACCTAGGGGGGGTGCTGGCATGCATAAATACCTAGGGGGGTGCTGGCATGCATAAATACCTAGGGGGGGTGCTGGCATGCATAAATACCTAGGGGGGGTGCTGGCATGCATAAATACCTAGGGGGGTGCTGGCATGCATAAATACCTAGGGGGGGTGCTGGCATGCATAAATACCTAGGGGGGGTGCTGGCATGCATAAATACCTAGGGGGGGTGCTGGCATGCATAAATACCTAGGGGGGGTGCTGGCATGCATAAATACCTAGGGGGGTGCTGGCATGCATAAATACCTAGGGGGGGTGCTGGCATGCATAAATACCTAGGGGGGGTGCTGGCATGCATAAATACCTAGGGGGGGTGCTGGCATGCATAAATACCTAGGGGGGGTGCTGGCATGCATAAATACCTAGGGGGGGTGCTGGCATGCATAAATACCTAGGGGGGTGCTGGCATGCATAAATACCTAGGGGGGGTGCTGGCATGCATAAATACCTAGGGGGGGTGCTGGCATGCATAAATACCTAGGGGGGGTGCTGGCATGCATAAATACCTAGGGGGGTGCTGGCATGCATAAATACCTAGGGGGGTGCTGGCATGCATAAATACCTAGGGGGGGTGCTGGCATGCATAAATACCTAGGGGGGGTGCTGGCATGCATAAATACCTAGGGGGGGTGCTGGCATGCATAAATACCTAGGGGGGGTGCTGGCATGCATAAATACCTAGGGGGGTGCTGGCATGCATAAATACCTAGGGGGGGTGCTGGCATGCATAAATACCTAGGGGGGGTGCTGGCATGCATAAATACCTAGGGGGGGTGCTGGCATGCATAAATACCTAGGGGGGGCTGGCATGCATAAATACCTAGGGGGGGTGCTGGCATGCATAAATACCTAGGGGGGTGCTGGCATGCATAAATACCTAGGGGGGGTGCTGGCATGCATAAATACCTAGGGGGGGTGCTGGCATGCATAAATACCTAGGGGGGGTGCTGGCATGCATAAATACCTAGGGGGGGTGCTGGCATGCATAAATACCTAGGGGGGTGCTGGCATGCATAAATACCTAGGGGGGTGCTGGCATGCATAAATACCTAGGGGGGGTGCTGGCATGCATAAATACCTAGGGGGGGTGCTGGCATGCATAAATACCTAGGGGGGTGCTGGCATGCATAAATACCTAGGGGGGTGCTGGCATGCATAAATACCTAGGGGGGGTGCTGGCATGCATAAATACCTGGGGGGGTGCTGGCATGCATAAATACCTAGGGGGGTGCTGGCATGCATAAATACCTAGGGGGGGTGCTGGCATGCATAAATACCTAGGGGGGGTGCTGGCATGCATAAATACCTAGGGGGGGTGCTGGCATGCATAAATACCTAGGGGGGTGCTGGCATGCATAAATACCTAGGGGGGGTGCTGGCATGCATAAATACCTAGGGGGGGTGCTGGCATGCATAAATACCTAGGGGGGGTGCTGGCATGCATAAATACCTAGGGGGGGTGCTGGCATGCATAAATACCTAGGGGGGGTGCTGGCATGCATAAATACCTAGGGGGGGTGCTGGCATGCATAAATACCTAGGGGGGGTGCTGGCATGCATAAATACCTAGGGGGGTGCTGGCATGCATAAATACCTAGGGGGGGTGCTGGCATGCATAAATACCTAGGGGGGGTGCTGGCATGCATAAATACCTAGGGGGGTGCTGGCATGCATAAATACCTAGGGGGGGTGCTGGCATGCATAAATACCTAGGGGGGGTGCTGGCATGCATAAATACCTAGGGGGGGTGCTGGCATGCATAAATACCTAGGGGGGGTGCTGGCATGCATAAATACCTAGGGGGGGTGCTGGCATGCATAAATACCTAGGGGGTGCTGGCATGCATAAATACCTAGGGGGGGTGCTGGCATGCATAAATACCTAGGGGGGGTGCTGGCATGCATAAATACCTGGGGGGTGCTGGCATGCATAAATACCTAGGGGGGGTGCTGGCATGCATAAATACCTAGGGGGGGTGCTGGCATGCATAAATACCTGGGGGGTGCTGGCATGCATAAATACCTAGGGGGGGTGCTGGCATGCATAAATACCTAGGGGGGGTGCTGGCATGCATAAATACCTAGGGGGGGTGCTGGCATGCATAAATACCTAGGGGGGTGCTGGCATGCATAAATACCTAGGGGGGGTGCTGGCATGCATAAATACCTAGGGGGGTGCTGGCATGCATAAATACCTAGGGGGGGTGCTGGCATGCATAAATACCTAGGGGGGTGCTGGCATGCATAAATACCTAGGGGGGGTGCTGGCATGCATAAATACCTAGGGGGGGTGCTGGCATGCATAAATACCTAGGGGGGTGCTGGCATGCATAAATACCTAGGGGGGTGCTGGCATGCATAAATACCTAGGGGGGGTGCTGGCATGCATAAATACCTGGGGGGTGCTGGCATGCATAAATACCTAGGGGGGGTGCTGGCATGCATAAATACCTAGGGGGGTGCTGGCATGCATAAATACCTGGGGGTGCTGGCATGCATAAATACCTAGGGGGGGTGCTGGCATGCATAAATACCTAGGGGGGTGCTGGCATGCATAAATACCTGGGGGGGTGCTGGCATGCATAAATACCTAGGGGGGGTGCTGGCATGCATAAATACCTGGGGGGGTGCTGGCATGCATAAATACCTAGGGGGGGTGCTGGCATGCATAAATACCTAGGGGGGTGCTGGCATGCATAAATACCTAGGGGGGTGCTGGCATGCATAAATACCTAGGGGGGTGCTGGCATGCATAAATACCTAGGGGGGGTGCTGGCATGCATAAATACCTAGGGGGGTGCTGGCATGCATAAATACCTAGGA
>RPFO01000012.1:0-43826 GCA_009746045.1 Mesostigma viride
CGGCGAAGGCGGGACGCGCCTGGACGGGCGGCCACGGATACCTGGCGACGGCGCTCTGTGCTGCCGGGAACGCGTGGACGGGCGCGGTCGAGCGGAACGCGGCGGTCGACGCGAACGCGGGACGGGACGGGATGTAGGCGGGTCCCGGCGCCGGCACGGGGTACCGCGGTATTGCGTTTTGCGCGACGGGGTGGGGAGGGGCCGTCCGCGGTCGTGCGGGGGCGCTCAGGGCGTCCGCGAACCGCTGGAGAGCGTACGCTCGCTGGGCCAACACATGCATCGCCGTAGTTTTGTGTGTCTTACGGGGGGAACGCCGCAAGGCTGGCAACTCGATGGTGGATAGCAACGCCTCGAAATGTTTCGCACCATCGAAAAAGATGTAATACGGGGCGATCGCGCTATTCCTGAAGTCTGTACTATACGTGAACACCGTTGCATACCCCGGGTCGCCTTCATCGCGACTGATGATCGTGATGTCGTTTCGGAGGAACTGCGCAGCAATCGCGGCCACGTCGGTATTCGCCCACTCACTGTTCAAAATCTCCCTGATATCGCTCTCGGTCTTATACTCGGATATCAATTGTTTATCCTTTGCCCGATTAACGTAATTCGACAAGTTTTCGAGCAAACTTGTCTTCAACCATTCCATCTTTACCTCCAAGTCCTTCTCGTTGATATTTTCGCCTCTTCTGAACGCCCTGATAAGAGAGATCGCGTAGTACAGACTGTCCCCGTCCCCGATCGTGTGTCGTTTGTACAGTATCCGATGATCACTGTCCGGAACCGTAAACGGGAACGGGGCGTCGACTCCCTGCATCACCTTTGATTCATACGTCTTATTCGTAGGCTCTTTGGTGGCGGGAATGTCCTCAGGCAAGGGGTGTATCTTAAGCATATTGCTCCCGTACTCATCAAAAACATCCCATCAGCGGCTTGAGACACAGTCTCCCTCCCATACCGTCGGTCATCAATCGATCCCAGTTCAAGATTGCGGTTCACAGGCACACCTGCTTTCTTTGCTCGTGACGCTAGATTCGCCAGACGCGCGGCACGTCGTCTCTCAACAGGATCGGGGTTTTCTAACATTCGTTGTTGTCTGCCCATAATGTCACCGAGCAGACCTTGCGGTGTACCGCCCCCTTGATCTTTGCGGACTTGCTGTCTCGTCACCGGCCCCTGATTGCCGGCCCCTTGTTGAATCGGTTTGGCAGCCGGATTTCCTTGAGCAACGCCAGTAGCCGCTGTACCACCCCCCTGAACTTGCTGTCTCGTATTCGGCCGATTTGGTTGGGCAGCCGGGTTTCCTTGAGCGGCGCCAGTAGCCGCCGTAACACCCCCCTCAACTTGCTCTCTCGTATTCGGCCGATTTGGTTGGGCAGCCGGGTTTCCTTGAGCGGCGCCAGTAGCCGCTGTACCACCCCCTGAACTTGCTGTCTCGTATTCGGCCGATTTGGTTGGGCAGCCGGGTTTCCTTGAGCGGCGCCAGTAGCCGCCGTAACACCCCCCTGACCTTGCTGCCTCGTCCTCGGCCGATTCGGTTCGACATCCGGATTTCCTTTAGCAACGCCACGAGCCGCTGTACCCCGGGACTGCGCATTCGACCTCATGTTTACGGCACCGCCTTCCCCGGAAACGGTACTTGAGTAGTTAGACCCGGAAGAATATGACGACGACGACGAGGTGGTCAGACTGTCATCGCGTCCTCGTGAAGATGAGAGAGAAGTCTCTCTAACATCCACATCAGGGTTTTTTCGTCGCGCCTCCTCACCTTTCCCCTTCCCCACAAACATCATCCATGTGGAGTCGCGGGGTCGCGCATGGGATGTGTCGGGGGAGGAGGGACGACCAGAACCATCGGCGGGCGCCTGTGAACGGGTACGGGGAGACTGCCTCGTTACTCGGAACACGCCAGATGAGATCTCCGGGGCGGGATTCTGCGCCGACGTTTGTGCTGGCCACTTGTCCTTGCGGAGTTGATCGCCAACCGTCTCACCCGGATTCGCCCCCTCGGATTGCTGGACCAAGTCGGGGCGCGGGGGAGTGGGCATCAAGGTCACGGGCTCGTTTACTAAATGCAGCTCCCTCGTCACCGTTTGATCGGCCTCACGACACAAGATCCTCATCGCTTGACTAGCCTTCGCGATCTCAACCACGTTAAGCAATGCACTGCCCAACAAGTTTAGGACATAGTCGCAGGCATCCGCGAGAACACTGGACTTCTCGACGCTGTCCGACACAGGTTCGGAACGGAAACCCTCCAAATTCGGATGTAACGGCGGCGCGGATCTCGCTTTCGTACGAAGAGCACTTACGGCACGTTTTGCCTCCGTCATGTACGTTCGATTTCCCTTCGCTTGTTCCGTCATATCGACCGCTTTGTTCATAGCGCCTCGCAATTCCGTGAGGTACTCCGTCCACGATTGTTCGGTTCGAGGACCCGACTCGGCCGTGCTATCACCGGTTCCCTCCTCGCCCCTCCCGTGGATTGCCGTTTCCCCGACCCCTCCAAACGCGCGCCCGACCCTCCGGCCCCAGAACCGGCGTCCGATACGGCATCTGACATCGCAGAACGTCGCGCGGGAGAAGGACCCACCGCCATGCGCGCCAAAGTGTCCGCCACCTTCATGTCCAAGGGCGACACCCCCGCGCGCGTCCCTCCACCCTTCGGACCCCCATATCCGGCGGACGTAGTTTTACGCGGGTCGGATGTCCGTCCATCACTGGGTGCAACAACATCTGACGACGAGGGCCTGTCCGGCGCGCGCGCCGAGAGGCTCGTCAGGGCCTGTAGAACATCCTCCTCTTCCTCGTCCGGATAGGGATTGAGTCTAGAAGGACCCGGGGGGGCAACAACTTCCTTGCCCTTGTATTGCGGACCCCTGCCCTGCACTGACTGTTCCAACCGAGCCCTCGCGGCCTTAAGTTCCTCTTTCTTGCGTTCGAGCTTTTGTATTGCGTCATACCGACGTCTAATCCTGTCTTCCAATTTTACTGGGTGGTCGGCCCTTTGGACGGAATCCTCCCACTCCCACACGAGCTCCTGCAGTCGTTCAACTTCTTCTTCCAATTTTAATATAGACTTGCCACTCGCGGCCCCTGTATTCACCTCCCCGTCGCCCCTACCGTCGTCCCTGTCCAGGCCGCCCGAATAAGCGCCGCCGCCTATGTCCTCACTCCTCGCGGCAGCGCTCGCCGATCGCGTCACAGGACCGGTGCCGCGAGGGGGCGTTGATGAAGGGGGTAGACGGCAATTCGCCCCAATAGTATTCATACCGCCGCTTCTGTTTCTGAATTTGCGTTTGTATCCTTTCCCTCGTCAATTGCAATAGCCTTACGTTCTTATCTTGCCTATTCCGCTGTGCATCCGCAATGTCGGTCTCATTTTGGGCCAAATTACGCTCCAACCGAAGAATCTCATTCCAAGCTATGTTTTTGGCGCGTTCGTGTGCCGCGTCTGCGGCCTCATCCAATGACTCTTGATATTTATCCTCAAACTTCCTCTTCATCTCTTGGATTTCGCGTTCTACATATGCCACCTGTTTTCGCAGATCAGCGGCCTTGGATCGTTTCGAGGTTCTACCCACTTCCCTCTGCAACAAGCCCAATTCGGCTTCCATAACGCGAATATCGTCCAAATCGTCATCTTTCGAGCTGTTATTGAGTCGACGCGAAGGTACCGCGGCGACGGGTGGGGCCGAGGGCCCGGCGCCGGAAGCAAATTTGCTAGGACGAAAATATTTATCATAATCCTCGAAAAAAAGAGTCCGGTTCTTCGGAATCTCTTTCGCGTCGGCGGGCTGTAAGTCGTCTGCCAACGGTTTCCTTTCTCTCGGACCGACCCAATACAACCGCCCAGAATATTTTTCCCTCAACAAAACCAGATTTCCGTTCTTGGACCCGATGGCAGGAGGTCGTTGTCTGTTGGCCGTCGCGACGGTAGTCGTACGCGTGCCTCGACGCGAAGGTGGCGCTGGAGTGCCCGCCGCGACGGCCGGCTGATTGGACGGTGGTGCGGCGCGGGCAGAGGTGCCTGGGGCGTTCGTTGGGCGAGAGGGTCCCGCCGCCCCCCCCCCGCCGTCGTTGCCACATCCGCTGCGTCACGCGATCCACGGGCAGGCGCCTCCTCGTGCCAATTCCTTCGATACACAAGCCTAGCCTGTCCGAGCCATTCTTTGACAGCTTTGAGCAATTTTTTTTTGTACAACATCGCCTCCCGCGGCAACCCACTCACAATCTCTCCTGTCCACCTATCGATATCATCCTCTGCCTTATGAATATTGTCCATCGCGTCCTTCTTATAATTCGCCAGTTCCGCCGCCGTCATACCGCTCCCCTTTATCATCTGCTTCCGGCTCCTCTGACCGTCCGCCTCCTCCTCCGCCTCCTCGACCGTGTCCTTCGTGTAGTACCCCATCGCCGCAACTGCGACTTGGCCTGGCATTGGGAGTACGTCCCGATATTTCCGCCGTGCCCGCCGCAATACGGTTTCCCTGTCGCGGCACCGGACGGTAACGGCGGACGTCGCTCGTTTTCACCAAGTTTGATCTCATGACGGCCATACATTCGAAACTGGCGCCGCCCCTTACAATACCCCTGATCCGCGCCGGTACGCAAGTCTCGGAATCCGCAATAGGTATTCTCCGTCATGATATACTACACCCTACGAAAAAGGTTTTCCAACAATACATTCGCGTGCATGAGGATGTGAGGAAACTTGATTCATTCCAAATATAGGTTTACATGTACATGATTACAACTCTTCTACTGTGAGGAAACGTCCCACTTGTGGGGGCACCGCGGCGTCACCCCCGGCTCCCCTTGTGGAAGACCGGGCCTACGTGCTTGATGCACAAGTCCACACCCCCACGCAAGAACGCAAACTTCTGGCACTCGTGCGCCGTCTCGGAGCACGCCTTGGAACAGAACACGGCGTCCCGGCACTCGCCGCACGCGTGCCACTGCGCGCTACCCTCTCCTACCGTCTTGGCGCACCCCTTTCCCATGCACTGGAGGGGGAGAGGGAGTCTTCTTACGGGCACCCAGGGCCGCAGCGCGGGCGACAGGCGGAACTTCTGTTTCCACTCGCTGGCGAGAGCCTTGGTGAAAATCCCGCCGTACCATGACTTCTGGCATCCGTCACGGCCGGACATGTCGCTGAAACAGGCGGCGATCATGATTTCGGTGTCCCTGTTGTACTGCATCGCCTGCCAGTAGGTGAAGAAGCAGCGGTCCTTCAACTCCTCGGCGGTGACCCAGTCAACCACGACTTGTCGCGACGCCTGCGAGACGTGGCGGACACGGATCAGGAGCGCACCGCGGCCATACCGCGCGTCCCACTCCTTGCACTTGTCAAGCAGGACGTCATAATGACCGCACAGGTGCTCGAACACTCTGGACAGGGCGACTTGCTGCAAGCCGACGGCGGAATCCCTCTTGAGGTCCGCCATCTTCTCCTCTTCGGTGCGCAAGGCGCCCTCCGCAAGCCAGCCGTTGAGTCGCTTGCGAGCGGCGATCACCTCGTCGGCGGTGGCGGGGACTTCGCCTCGCGAGACCTTCATGTCGTCGGCGACGGAGGCTGCCTTGTCGACGACTTGTTGGGAGCACTGCAGTGTGCGCACCTTTTTGATGGGATATGGCTGCCCAGGCCTTTCCTCCTTGCGCTTGCAGGAAACGATGGGAACTTTGGGCATGCCGTCGGTATTCGGCATTCCGGCGAGCGCTTGAATGGGCGACATCGCGACGAAGACGGGGTTCTTGTATTTTCCCATGACGGTGGACAACGAGAGCGGTGAGGAGCTAGATTGCTAGAGAGGGAGCTGAGACCACGGTCTTGCGGCCGCCTGCGCTCTTCTTATACCCGCCCGGTCCGACATCTCGCGCCGTGATTGGCGGACGACATCTCACGTTCTGATTGGCTACCGGCCCGCGCGCCCCGCGCCGCCGCGCGACGTCCCTCGGATCCTTATCCCGACCATCGGTTACGACCCACGGCCGTCGGATCGCGCGCGCCGGGCGTCCGTTACCTTCTCTGTACACTCTTCCGGAAGACGGATAACGTTTCGCGCGACCGCCGTCCGATCGCAATCCCCGGTCGTCGGTTACGACACCGTGACCGCCGGATCGCGTCCCGCCGGGCGTCCGTTACCTTATCTATACACCCTTCTGGAAGACGGATAACGTTTCGCGCGCCCGTCGTCCGATCGCAACCCCCGACCATCGGTTACGCCCGACCGCCGTCGGATCCTACTCCGAGATTCGGTTACGGATAGACTCGCGGTTACACCTGCGCGTGATTGGTGGGTCGGGGCGGCCCTCCTCCCTCGCACGCGATTGGTCCGTGCGGATGGTCGCGGACTTAAAAGGCGGTGCCCTCTGTCCAAAGGGGTCTTCTCGCCTCAGAACCACTCAAGTGAGCGAGACTCTGCCCGCGTCTCTCGTCGCCCCGCCATGGACGCCTCCGACAATCCCCCGCAGCTGTGCTGGTGCAACAAGTGCAAGGCGCACAAGCCCGTCGCCCTGTTCACCTCCGTGAAAGACGGCAACACGCACACGAAACGGTGCGACCCGTGCCGCGCCCGCGAACGCGTGTGGGCACAGAAACACCGCCGCGAACAGGCGGAACGTCTCCGTCAGCTGACGACGTCTTCTCGCGGGGGCCAACGCATGGCGACTTCCCAACTCGTGCGTGTCGTGCCCGCCGTTGCTGGACTCTACGCCGGTTCACGTGTTCCGCCGCGCACCGTGCCACACTCGCGAGGCTGTCGCCGTGGGCCCGTACGACCGCTTGGCCTGCCCGTCTTCCCCGCCGCCCTCGGTGGACAGCCCGAAATGGGTGTCGTTTTCGTCGTTTGCAAATTCGGGGGGCGCGAGCGAGATCCAGTGCGTTGTGGATCGGCGGTGCAATCGCGACGACGGTGGTGCTTCGTGCGCCGGTACCGGATACCCCGCCCCCTTGTCGCGTTGCTCGCCGGTGGCGGACGGTTCGTTGTCGTCGTCGCCCCTGTTCACGTTCGTGGACGAAGACGCGATCGTGGATTTCGACTTTACCGACGAGGAGATCTCGCGCATCATGCGGTCGCCCGACCCCGCCGAGACGCCTGTCGCGTCGACCACCGGTGCGGTGGATGAGACCCTCTCGTGTTCTATTGATGTGGGCGCGTTTTGGGCCGAGTGTGAGGAGAACTGGGAAAAGTATGGGAGCTGTTTCGCTCCCGGTGAGTTGGACAGGATTGAGGCGGAGACGCCTGGCCTGATGGCCGAGTTGAACCGGGAATTGGCGCAGTACTCAGACCCGTTCTTTACAGCCCCCCTCCGCCCGCGGGTGGCGGTGCGGTGTGTTGAGTCGTATATACGGATCCGTATATTTGCTAATAAAGTTTGTTGGGTTGGTCCGTCTCTGCGTGCGCGCGTGTGTGTTGGATCGCGGCCCCGCGGCTTGCCCTACCAGCCATTAAGAATGTACTCCAGCACGCAAAATGTACTTCGTACCGAAGTTTGTCTTTTTATGCTGAAAAGTGTCATGCATGATGTTTGCAACCAAAATAGACCTCGTACAAAGTTTGGTATCGATCGGACGTCATCTTGGTGACATTTGCTAGCAATACAGGTACATTTTTGTCATTTAAATAAATTAAATAGTAATAAATAGGAAACAGTACTAAATCACGTCAAACCATCATGGATATTTGCAAGCAACCTAATTACCACTAGAATAGACCATGCACAAAGTTTGGGGTCAATCTGAACTCAAAATAGTGACGTTTGCTAGCATAAATACTGCATTTTTTGCCATTTTCAAGCATTTTGCTCAGTGTAAGCTACTAAACAATATCAAACTACGTCATAAAGCTATGAAATATTGGAAGCAACCTAAACACCACTAGAATAGACATGGGCCAAGTTTGGGCTCAGCTTGATGTCAAAATAGTGACGTTTGCTAGCATAAATGGTGCATTTTTTGCCATTTTCAAGCATTTTGCTCAGTGTAAGCTACTACACAATATCAAACTATGTCAGAAAGCTATGAAATGTTGGAAGCAACCTAAACACCACTAGATTAGACCATGGGCCAAGTTTGGGCCCAGTTTGATCTCAAAATAGTGACGTTTGCTAGCATAAATGGTGCAATTTTTGCCTTTTTCAAGCATTTTGGTAAGTATAGTTGCCTCAAACTATGTCAGAAAACTGTGAAATGTTGTAAATAACCTGTTTGCCACTACATTAGACCATCCTCAACTTGTAAGGTCAGGCATAGGTAAAGGTAGTGACATTTGCTAGCACTATATATGAGCATATTATGCCTCTTTTCGCATATACACATTAAAAATAACAAGACAATATTAAATCATGGCCTTAATACAAGGTGTGCAAATGCAAATCACACCAGATCGGATGACCCATGATGGGTGGCTGCATGCCAACACATCTACCAGGCTGCAGGGTGAGAGGCCACATCGCTACAAGACAGGAATCCTCGCAATTGCACACCGCTAGTACACTGCATACCCCAAGAGGATTTGGCTACAAGCCATAAAAGTTTGGCCATGCTAACACATTCTTCATCCAAGCAAAATGCAGCCTCTCCAAACTCAACTCATTGATTTAAATGCAACTAGGCCAGGCGAGCATGCTCTACTTGCCGATAACCATGAGTAAACTTGTGTACCACTTCATTCCATGCGCCGGTAGATGGCACCGTCTCATCTACCAGTCATCCCCGGCTCCCATTCCGCATCCTCCTCTCCGTCTCCCTCTCCCTCTTCCTCCTCCCCCTCCCCTCCCATTCTCCCTCCCCCTCTCCCTCCCCCTCTCCCCTCCTCCTCCCCCTCTTCTCCCCCTCTTCTCTCCCTCTTCCTCCTCCTCCCCGCCTTCACTGTCACTGTGCACAGCAGGGACGGCATCGTCTATGTGGGTGCCATCACCTGCGTTCACGGTGCCAGCCTAGCTCCTGTGGAAAGAAGCGAGCGCGGCCAAATGCCTCGACTGGGTGTGGGCAGCCGCACACGAACTGCGTCACCTCCGCCAGGGCATGATAGTCCTGCCCATCAGCCCACATCGCCTTGATGAGCAGGTGACCTCCCTTTCCTGAACCTTAGTGACCCAGCCATGGAAGCGCTCCCTCTTCCTCGCTGTCCCCGGAAACATGGCACACAGGCGCATCCCGATAAGCGCACGTGCTCCATGCTCGGCAAAGTAGGCATTGCAGTCATCCTTTGCTGCTGCCCTGGCGGCGGTGGCAGTCTTGTAATGCTCAAAGTCAATCTGCGGGTGCTCTTTCAACGCCGCCACCGTGGCAGCTGACAGTTTGCCGGTACGATCAGCTCAGGCTGGTGCACCTCTGCCGTACCGCCCACTGTCCAGTGCTGCAGGTGTACATCAGAAATGGGGACCGTCATCCCTGCGCTGCCGCCACCTAATGTCACTCTAGAAAACTGGCCCGTCCACGACGGTGCGTAGTAAGGAGAGGCGACAATGCTGTCACGCTCCGTGCGATCGCCTTCCAGATCAAGGACCTTCACCAGCATGTGTGGTGCCCACGGCATTCCCTGCCCGCAGGTGACGGCTGGCCGCTTAACAACGAGTAGGTCGCTGCGTCGTATGAGGCTTCCATTCACCTTGAAGGTGTGCCTGCCGGAAATCAGTGTGCGCAAAGCGGGCGTTGCCGTTGATGTGCTCCCTCGCGCAGCGGGCGCACATGCGCGGTTGATCTGCGCTTGAATCTCGCGGGCAGGGCAAGCGACGTGTGAGATTACTTGTTTTATGGGCAGCCTCAGTGCTCGTGTTGCCCGCGCAACCGACTGGTCGCCTGCAGATCGCAGCGGTAAGGGTACCGCCTTGTTCGCTTGCAGTTCACGCTTCTCTTTGAGCTTTTGCTCCATGATGTCGAACAGATTCTCGTTGTTGGCACGCACATCCTCCACGGACTTTGGCACCTGCTCAATCCATCCGTCCAGCAACTGCTGCTTCTCAGCGGCGACGATGTCAGGAAAAAGGCTGTGAAGGCTAGCGCAGGTACATCTCCTGGCACCGCCCTCGTCCCATTCAAAAAGCGGCACTAGACCAGGACTTCCTTTGGGGGCCTTGCCACGCTCTATGAGGAGGCACCCATAGACAGGATCTCCCTGCGGGGTGTACCCAATGGGCGTGACCCCGTCACAAGCCTCGCCATTAGGCCCTGTGGGCTGCCACTTGTTCACCGGTGCATTTACCAACGTCTCCGATGCGGCTAGGCGCCAGCGGACATACACGGTCATATCCGGCCCCAAAACACTTCGAGATCGAACACCTTCGAAGAGCGGTGCCTCTCCCTCTGGCTTCGGTTGCTGGCTCATCATCCAAGTCGGCGGTGGCGCCCGCGCCCGCACCCGCGCCGGCGCCTGCGCCCCCACCCCCGCCCGCGCCCGCGCGCGCGCCTTGGGTGGCGCCCGCGCCCGCACCCGCGCCGGCGCCTGCGCCCCCCCCCCCCGCCCCCGCCCGGGCCCGCGCCCGCGCCCGCGCCTTGGGTGGCGCCCGCGCCCGCACCCGCGCCTTCTCCCCCGCCCCCGCCCCCGCCCGCGCCCACGCCCGCGCCATGGGTGTGGCCCGCGGCTGGCTTCTTCGGAAATGCGTCCATCGATTTCACCCACCGGCCAAAGTCGCGGTGGATGCACCCTTTCAGCCACGTTGTGACATCAAGCGCGGCGTCCCCAATAGAACAGTCATGCAATATGAATAATCATTAGTATCAACGATGCGTTCATGCAGGCGTGAACTGTGAAATACAACAAGCATGCAACAACGACTCCAGCACACTTAGTAAATACTGCTCATGATATCTGTGGCACATGCAACATGGTTAAAACACACATGGATGACCTGTATGGCTGCACATGAACTGTCCACCTAGAGAAGTCTAGAAATTCAGCATGATATCAAGAGCCATCCACACAAATATATGTCTTACCGCAGCTTAGGGCTTCTTCGGGTTGAGTTGGCGAATCGAGCTTGTTGAGCCCTGCTCGAAGTAATGCTCAAATGCGATGCCCAGGCCCGCCAGCACATCATCAAATGTGATTAGTTTCACAGGTGGTCCGAAGAGTTCCAAACGTGGTTGCTAATTTTCAGGCAGTGCCTGAAGGCCGCCTCGAAAGTGAAACGCGAAAGTGAAAAGGGGTCACAAACCCTGTGTTCATATCCTTGACTCCCCCGTCGAGAACGAACCGAAAACCAGCGCCATGAACGAACTTGTGACGAGTAGATGACGACATCGTGGTTATGGCGTCGTACCCCCCCTGGTGCAGCTGCTGCTTTATCGCCGCCTTCCTGTCCTCTTGCTTCCGCCCGGGCGAAAACCAGGCGCTTCGCAATGCCTGGAGATGTGATATTCTAATGGGCTTCATGCACTCGTGGCCGCACTTACAGTCGAACGTCTCGTCGGTCACTAGGCTGCCGGCATGGGTGCTGCCGCTTAGCACTATGGCTGCGAACTTGCGCTTCCCATGGTGTCCCATCACCATGATAGCGAAAGCCAGGAAGCAGATAGCCACGATTATGTCCCAGCAAAGCCATAGCACACCTTCCGTTTCGACCGCCATGTCGGCCACTAGTCCGGATAGCTCAATGTGCACCTGACCTTGACACTAATCGCACAAACAGCCACAATTTTGCAAGCAAGAAGACATGGCTACCTCGGCATTTCATGAAATGTACTTCGTGAAATGCACTCGTGAAATGTACTAAGGAACGTGATTGGCCGGCGTTCGCTCGCCAAATCTCGCAAAATGTACTAAGGCACGTGATTGGTCCCGCAAAATGTACTAAGGAACGTGATTGGCCGGCGAAGATTCTGTAGGGAATTTTAATTGCAGCAAACAGAATCTTCGCCGGCCAATCACGTTCCTTAGTACATTTTGCGGGACCAATCACGTGCCTTAGTACATTTTGCGAGATTTGGCGAGCGAACGCCGGCCAATCACGTTCCTTAGTACATTTCACGAAATGCATTTCACGAAGTACATTTCATGAAATGCCGAGGTAGCCATGTCTTCTTGCTTGCAAAATTGTGGCTGTTTGTGCGATTAGTGTCAAGGTCAGGTGCACATTGAGCTATCCGGACTAGTGGCCGACATGGCGGTCGAAACGGAAGGTGTGCTATGGCTTTGCTGGGATGATTATCATCGTAGTACATCACATCATATGTATTACAGTACATTTCACGAAGTACATTTCATGGAGGCAGAGGGAAAGTTCCTGTTCATGGTGAGTCGGGGTTAGCAATCACGGCAATGTCGATACATGTACTTGCAGTATATACAAATGCCATAATGTCCTTAGATGCAGCATGAATGTCTATTGTTCGGATTTCTTTTATCACGATGCTTAGGATGCCTTCCGACAGAAATCTGCTGCGCTACAGGTCGGGAATACCTGAACTTGATATGCGTGGCCAGTGGCCATGGCAGCCGGGGTCGGTAAGAATTAACTTCGATAGCCATGAATAATGCGGAAAGTGAACGTTGTCCACCCGCTGCACAGGGAAAATGGCTGCACAGGAACGGCCTGACGTGATACTGTCGCAAAGCAGTTCTCATAAGCCGACAATTACACATTCGACTTATGATCGATAATCGGCGCAGGCCTTCGACATTCAAGCGCGCATCGAAACGTCGTGAGGATTTCGGACATTTAGATGAAGTTGGATTGTTTTCGGCCCTCGTATTTGCCATGATCTTGGCCATCCAATCTTTTTGCTTCGTGCACAGTTTGCGTTTGCAGTTAAGCGTAGGTACATGACAAGCTTGCGTTTGCGTTTGCGTTTGCGTTTGCGTTTGCCTTTGCCTTTGCCTTTGCGTATACATTTGCATGTGCGCTTGCGTTGCCGTTTGCTTATGCGTCCCAATGTATGTCTGGCTTTGGGCAATTCTATTTCCTTGTCGTTGGGATATGAGTGGGTGCTGGCGGTGGTGTTACTGTCGGCAGGTAGAGTGGCAGTGGCTTCAACTTCTGTTGCTTTTTCATTGCATTTGCATTTTCATTGGGTCTCTGTAGTTAACAACTGCTTTAAATATCTTTGTTAATAGCCGGCTTCAGCTGTAATTTCGATTGCATGTTGCTTTTGAATTGCATTCGCACTGGGCACATGCAGTGGGCATTAGGCATTGGTAGTGCAATTACACATGCAGTCACACTTGCAATTGCAATGAAGTTGAAATTGAAGCTGCAGCTAAAATTTGCTACGTGCCTACTGGTACAGTCGCATGTGCAGTCAACTTTGTGCTTGTTTATTATTATTATTTCTTCTTATTATTATAATTTCTTCTTGCTTTTCGTAATGTGTGGTGGTTAGAATGGTGATGGCAGGGCAGGGGCAGGGGCAGGGGCAGGGGCAGGGGCAGGGGCAGGGGCAGGGGCAGGGGCAGGGGCAGGGGCAGGGCAGGGGCAGGGGCAGGGGCAGGGGCAGGGGCAGGGGCAGGGGCAGGGGCAGGGGCAGGGGCAGGGGCAGGGGCAGGGGCAGGGGCAGGGGCAGGGGCAGGGGCAGGGGCAGGGGCAGGGGCAGGGGCAGGGGCAGGGGCAGGGGCAGGGGCAGGGGCAGGGGCAGGGGCAGGGGCAGGGGCAATCATGAGTTGCTTTCGGCCTGGCATGTGCACCAGAACTGGCATATGTGCTCGCAATGCAGCTTGCTACTCTTGTTCCTTTTGTTTGCCTTTTCTTTTGTTTGGGAACTGTTCGTGCAGGGGGGTGGGATGAGGCCGCGAGTCTCTGGGCAGGGGCATTGACGTGGGTAGGTGTGTGTCTGGGCTAAGTCTGCAATTGTCGCTGCTGTGCTGTACTTCTGGCTGTGGCTTACGGTGCATTTGTGGCTTGGAGTAGGGGTGAGGCTAGGGTGGGCGCAGGCGCGGGCGTGGGCGTGGGCGTGGGCGTGAGCGTGGGCATGGGCGCGGGCGTGGGCGTGGGCGTGGGCGTGGGTGTGGGCGTGGGCGTGGGCGTGGGCGTGGGCGTGGGCGTGGGCGTGGGCGTGGGCGTGGGCGTGGGCGTGGGCGTGGGCGTGGGCGTGGGCGTGGGCGTGGGCGTGGGCGTGGGCGTGGGCGTGGGCATGGGCGTGGGCGTGGGCGTGGGCGTGGGCGTGGGCGTAGGCGTGGGCGTGGGCGTGGGAGTGGGCGTGGGCGTGGGCGTGGGCGTGGGCGTGGGCGTGGGCGTGGGTGTGGGTGTGGGCGTGGGCGTGGGTGTGGGTGTGGGCGTGGGCGTGGGCGTGGGCGTGGGCGTGGGCGTGGGCGTGGGCGTGGCGTGGGCGTGGGCGTGGGCGTGGGCGTGGGCGTGGGCGTGGGCGTGGGCGTGGGCGTGGGCGTGGGCGTGGGCGTGGGCGTGGGCGTGGGCGTGGGCGTGGGCGTGGGCGTGGGCGTGGGCGTGGGCATGGGCGTGGGCGTGGGCGTGTGCGTGGGCATGGGTGAGAATGGGCGGGTGCGGGGGCAGGGGCATGGGCATGGGCGGGGCGGGGGCGGGGCGGGGGCGGGGGCGGGGCGGGGCGGGGGCGGGGGCGGGGGCGGGGGGCGGGCGGGGGCGGGCGGGGGCGGGGCGGGGCGGGGGCGGGGCGGGGGCGGGGCGGGGGCGGGGGGGGGCGGGGCGGGGCGGGGGCGGGCGGGGGCGGGGGCATGGGCGTGTTCATGGGCGTTGGGGGGTCAGGGGGGCTGGGGTTGGGTTTGGGTGGGTGGGTCATTGGTGCAATGTTTGGAGTTGGGGCTTGTGTGTGTGTGTGGGGGGGGGGCATGGGGATTGCCATGCGCGTGCACGTGGGCGTCCGCGTGATCCTCTGTTCGTGTACATGTTCATGCATGTGCCATGACGGCACAATGCATGTCAGATTCGTGACTTTATCGTGTGTTCCCTAGTTGCAAGTATTACTGCTAAAATTCATTGCAGCATTCCATTCCTTGCATAATGCTTGATTGCTTGCATCAGTTCATTCTATACTTCGATCATGACCTGAAGTGCTTAAGTATTACCAGACTCTCGCGCAGTGTCAGAATGTCCAATTTTTAGCACACATGCATGTTTGCACACCAAAGCCCTCATTCCCGTGTTGATAGGGCTAAGTAAAACATTTTTTTTTTGTGCGGTGATCCACGAAATGCAGCTGTGAATGGCTCTAGGAGGTCACCAATGGTGGCCAGACCTGTTATTGAGCATTGGGAGACGTTACAGGGGCATCAATCACAGTTACACATAGTTCAGATGTAGTTCAATTTAGTACATTATAGTATAAATGTAGTAGAAAATAGTACAACCTAGTATATTGTAGCATATACTAGTTCAACTACCTCCAGATGAGATCCAGGGGCTATGGGGACACTTTTTATGCAAAACTGAACTTGCAACAAGCAAAAAACAAGAAACTTGGAAAAACTCAAAATGTACTTGTGCTGGAGTACATTCTTAACGGCTGGCAGGGTTGTGTCCCCCTCCCCGTCCCGTCCCCGGCCCCGCGCCGGAGCGGTTCGGGCTGTCCCCCACGGCACTGGCCGTCTCCCACGGCAAACGAAAAGTTTGAAAAGTTCGGGCGAACAGGATAGCCCGAACTTTTCAGGATAGCCCGAACTTTTCAGAGCCTCCCACGCGAAAACGAAAAGTTTTGAAAAGTTTTGGCTCTGATTCCCACGGCAAATGAAAAGTTTGAAAAGTTCGGGCTATGGTTCGGGCGAACGCAAAATCGCCCGAACCGCCAACTTAGTTCCCACTGGCGGGGGTGTGCACGGGTAGGGGTGTGTATATCCTTAGTGTTGGTTTGCTAACACATAAAATATTGGTAGGGTTGCTAACACATATTATTATGGGTATGGTTGCTAACACATAAAATATAGGTAGGGTTGCTAACACATATTATTATGGGTATGGCTGTATACAGGGTAGTGTGTAGTTGTAAATAATATGTGTTAGGAAGTGTGTTAGAATAATATGTGTTAGGAAGCATGTGCAATATTTTATGTGTTAGGAAAGGAAGGTAGAGTATATACGAAAGTGCGGTGCACCCCGTCCGGGGGGGACTAAGTTGGCGGTTCGTGCTATTTTTCGTTCGCCCGAACCTTCGCCCGAACTTTTCAAACTTTTCATTTGCCGTGGGACTCAGAGCCAAAACTTTTCAAAACTTTTGGTTTTCCCGTGGGAGGTTTTGAAAAGTTCGGGCTATCGCGAAAAGTTCGGGCGAACAGGATAGCCCGAACTTTTCAAACTTTTCATTTTCCGTGGGATTCGTCGAGTGTCGTGGGGGATAGCCCGAACCGTTCGCCCGAACCGTTCGCCCGAACCGTTCGCCCGCCCCGCCCGGCGGTGTGCGTCCGCTTTCCGGCGTCCGCGCGCCGACTCGGCACCTGCTCGACCCGGATTCGGCCCGCGGGGCGTGGAGGGTCCACGGGCGCCTGTCACGTGCCGTAACCGTCGGCTGCCGGCCCGCGGCTGTCGGAACCGGCGCCTGTCGGCCCGCGCAGTCCCGTGCCCCGGTGACTGCTGGCGCCTGTCACCGACGGCACTTACTGCTGGCGGCGGTCACCTGCCGGATCTTGCAGCTACTAGCCCGCGCCTGTCAGTTGCGGCACCCCTCAGCCCGCGCCTGTCGTCCCGCGCAGTCCCACGCAGAGCTGACTACTGGCGTCTGTCACCTATGCGAGTTGATGTTGGCGCCCGTCACCCATGCGAGTTGATGCTGGCGTCTGTCACCCACGCGAGTTGCCACTGGCGTCCGTCACCCGTGCGAGTTGCTGCTGGCACCCGTCACCCATGCGAGTTGCTGCTGGCGCCCGTCACCCATGCGAGTTGCTGCTGGCGCCCGTCACTCATGCTAGTAGCTGCTGGCGCCCGTCACCCACGCGAGTTGCTGCTGGCGCCCGTCACCCACGCGAGTTGCTGCTGGCGCCCGTCACCCATGCGAGTTGCTGCTGGCGCCCGTCACTCATGCTAGTAGCTGCTGGCGCCCGTCACCCACGCGAGTTGCTGCTGGCGCCCGTCACCCACGCGAGTTGCTGCTGGCGTCTGTCACCCATGCGAGTTGCTGCTGGCGCCCGTCACCCACACGAGTTGCCACTGGCGCCCGTCACCCATGCGAGTTGCCACTGGCGCCCGTCACCCATGCGAGTTGCTGCTGGCGCCCGTCACCCATGCGAGTTGCTGCTGGCGCCCGTCACCCACACGAGTTGCTGCTGGCGCCCGTCACCCATGCGAGTTGCTTCTGGCGCCCGTCACCCACGCGAGTTGCCACTGGCGCCCGTCACCCATGCGAGTTGCTGCTGGCGCCCGTCACCCACGCGAGTTGCTTCTGGCGCCCGTCACCCATGCGAGTTGCTGCTGGCGCCCGTCACCCATGCGAGTTGCTGCTGGCGCCCGTCACCCATGCGAGTTGCTGCTGGCGCCCGTCACCCATGCGAATTGCTGCTGGCGTCTGACACCTGCTATAACCAGCGCCTGTCGGCCCGCCGCCTGTCCGATCCGGCGCCTGTCGGCCCGCGCGTGCTGCCGGGGCTTCTAAGTCCGCGAGTCCGCGCCGCCGGGCTATCTATGTGGGGCTCATTGTGGGGACTTTATAAGGAAAACAATCCAAGCTTTATTAGTACTGCACCATTCACATATCCTCATAGGCAGCAGCCAGCAGGCTCTTCTCGGGGCTGTACACAAAGTACGGGGCCTCCGAAAGGTGTTTTGCGCGGCCCAAATCGATCAGCACTTCGATCAAAGGGTCCGCAGCGCACAAGGGGCACCACATGCCGCGCTTGCCGCTCTTTTCTATGGTCTGCACAGCGCAATCCACACACACACCGTGGATATGGATATGCTCCTGAGGGTCCTCCCCTCCGCTGGCATCCTGCTGCGGATCCAGCAGGAAATCGGTGTGCTTCTTGCACACGCCGCAAGTAACAGGCCCCCGCACACTGGCAGCCCTGTTCTGTGCAGGCGGTTCTGCGCGCGCGCTCTTCCCAAAAACGCCCGAATCGCAGAGGAAGGCGCCCACCGATGCGGCATTCTCGCAGAAAATCTCGCCGCCCGGCAGCACTTGGATATCGTGCATGTGCGCGTCCCGCTTGTACTTCTCATCGAATTCGTGCGTGTTTGCGTGCCCCTGCTTGGTTTTCACAGCCCCCAGGAACTTTGCCACCTTGTCCTCGGTGTCCCGCTGTTTCAGGTACACCTTCATGGCGGGGGACTGCTCGCCATTGCCGTTTGCAGGCGGCTGGCGCTTGGCAGGAGGGACATCCGTTGCCGCCATAGCCGGCTTATCGCGGGAGGGCTCCATTGCAGTGAGAGGAGTTGGTTTTGAGTGGTGCTGGGCGGATTGGGACCCCCAAACGCCCGCCTCCGCGTTTTATCCCTGCCGAGGCCCGCGCGAAGCGCGCGACACCCACGACAGTCCAATGGGAGTCCGACGCGTGTCACGCGGGCACGACACGGCGGCATATTCCCACGAATATTCCAAGCGGACCAATGGGACGCTGCCACGTGGCGGCGGCGCGGCGCTCTCACGGAATATTCATGGGAATATTCCCGGCGCGGCGCCCTTCTAGAAGGCGCGGCGCTTCCATGGGATATCCGTGGGAATATTCCGTCCCACCAATCCGGACCTGCCGCGTGGCACGGGACTATTGGGCGGGGCGGGTGGGGTGCGGGCACATAAGCGGAGGAGGGCGAGTTTGGCAGCCAAACCACGCCAATCCGCACGAGCACGCACAGACTGTCAGCCGCTATGGATTCCACCCCTCTGATTGCCAATGAGCTCCCTCAGGATCACTCCGACCTGTTTGCGGAGTTGTGCGGGGGCTGGTACCGCTTGGTGGTGCGCAAGGCCATGGAAAACTCCAGCAATTTGTACAGCTGCGTGAATGAGTGGGAAAAGAAGTTGAAAACCCCCTTTTGCGTGCTGGTTCGTTTCGACTCCTTTACGGCTCTGGATCGCCAGTTGGAGTTTGAATTCATTGACGTACGCACTGCGATCAGCAGGAAGTACTGCGTTCGCAGTCAGATCCTGTCCCACATTCGCCCTGAGAGCGAGTTCATGCTTCTGTGCGTCCTCCTTCGCGAGAAGAAGGAGGACGACGGGTTCATCGACCTGGTTACCAGGATTGGCCTGTCCTTCCGCGTGCCCAAGGACGCGGACAAGATCGTTGCGAGGACGGCGTTTCCCTATACCCGCCCCTGCGAGAAGGTGGTGATCACAGTGCGCACGCCCATTTTGGACAGCCCCATTGGTCCTTTCCCCGAGTCGGTTCGCGGTTTCTGCGCTGCGCCGGGGTGTGAGAAGAAGGGCAAGAGAGAGGTGAAGCGCAGGTGCGCCAGCTGCCAGGATGCGCGGTACTGCTCCCGCGAGTGCCAGGTTGCGCACTGGAAGATCCACAAGGCGGACTGCACTCTGCTCACCCACGTGTGGACTTGCACCTCTGGTGTGAAGTTCCCCCTGCGCGGGGACACTCTGCGTGTGAAAGACGATTGCACTGGGTTTGAGGGCCGCCAGACGCCCTGCCTGCGCATGTACAACCGCTAAACAGCCAGGCCTGCGTGCCTGCAAAGGGGTCTAGTAATGGCCTATTCCTTATGATTCTTATTGTAATGAAATGACATTTTCCTTATGTGCATGGGACTTGAACTATTCCAATGAGTCATATAGCAACTAGACCCATCGAGTAACACTGCCTCCTGTAACCCACGCCACCATATGCTGCCATCTGTTACCCACGCGAATGTCTACTGTCGCTTGTCACCCACGGGATTGTATGCTGGCGCCTGTCACCTATACCATGTATACCACGTGGCAGATTGGCATGGCATGGCAAGTAGGTCCGTACGGCAAATGGGGTCACCTTAGGGTTTTGTAGTAGGACGGACGTCTCCGGTTACCATGGCATCGATCGCCAACTTACACCTACAGTCATCCGCCAAAGTTCTCCTGTCCGGGGAGTGATGCAAGCCTTTCGGATTTGGTACAAGATAAATCACTCGAGATCTGTGTGTAGGAGTACTACACACGTGTCTGCACGCGAGACTTGTTCAGTCTCGCAACGTGAGACGGCCTGAACACGGCTGAATCCTTCTTAGAAGGGGGCGTAGCCGGTACTATCGAAATCAGCCAAGCGTATATTCTGATCAGGCACTCCGCAAAGGTGAAAACCATTTGCGTTCAGTGCCGGGCCGCGGAAAACGCGGAAAAACGCGATCTGCAAACGAATCCGACCGAAATCGAACTGGGGACCTCTCGCACCAACTTTCGCTGACTATAGGACGGACGTCTCCGGTTACCATGGCATCGCCAACTTACACCTACAGTCATCCGCAAAAGTTCTCCTGTCCGGGGAGTGATGTGCATGTGCAAGCCTTTCGGATTTGGTACTAGATAAATCACTCGAGATCTGTGTGTAGGAGTACTACACACGTGTCTGCTAGGATATGCTCATGTCCGCAATGAGGACCTGTACCTTGGCATGCCATATATCTCCAGCAGCGCCATATATCTCCGTTCGATTTCGGCCTGAATTCATTTGCAGATCGCGTTTTCCGCGGACCGGCACTGAACGCAAATGGTTTTCACCTTTGCCGCGTGCCAAATCAGAATATATCTCCAGCGGCGCTCGCAGCTAGTAGGGCACGTCAGCACGCACCAACCAGGTAGACACCTCACGTGGCCCCCCCGCGGGACTGCGCCCAGCTCAGCCTGGCCGGCACCCGTCCTGACGTGGGCCGGGCCCCGTGATCGATGCTAGACGCCGCAAGGCCCGCACCTTCAAAGAACAGCTAGTAGAGGACATGGGGGGCCTATAGGCCTCTCCGTGATTTGGAAAAAGATGATGGACAAGGTCATAGAGGACAACGAGCCCCCCCCCGCGGGGAGGCGCCCGTGTGTGTGCACAAACATACGGGAAGCACACACACGCCAGACAGGTCCCCTAGGGTAGAGTTGATGTTTGTAGCTTGAGTTGATAGATGTAGATAGCTGTTGTAGATAGCTAGATTAGACCGGTACGTAGGACTGTTTGCACCCATCCATCCATCCATCGGGGTTAATGCTCCGTGACTCCCCAACGGGAGCACGAGTCTAATTAATTAATTAATTAATTAATCAATTAATCCATGGCAGCACCGAGCGACCCGCCATCGCTATAATGTATCCTCGCTGTGTGCGGATGATCTAGCTCACGGACGTGACAGGGCAGGAAACAGCTTGCTTGACCGGATATGGCTGTCCAGTAACAGGGCCTAAAGTGAGGATGTTTGGTTATTAGAAAATACTTCACAGTGGCGTTACCCTCTTGATGGCTATGGTGACAAACAGGCAGAGCTTATGTCTCCTTCAAGACACAGAGGAGTCCGAAGCAATCTCACAGGGCTCAGCCAATCGGAACACAAGACGAACCGGTAAGGTTGTCTCTAGATGTGATTTACAGCCCTAACATCAGAAAGATCCTAAATGACATCAGTCAGAGATCACTACACGCTGAACTCCAAGTTCGCGTCCACATGGATGAATCTTATACACGCTGTCAGAACATACTGTTACAAGAATAAACCAAAAATGTGAAGGGGGAAGAAAAAAAAGAAACGAAGCCTGGGTGAACAAAACAGTGAACTGGTCACCCAAGCCAGATGTGCAATCCAAAAGTTATGCATAGCGTCTGCATCCTTTCAAATAGCCTCTTCTGTATAGTTGTGGCATGATGCAGATGCTCTTCATAACTTTCGTGTAATCATTATTCTACACGAGATTAGCCTGTAGTAAGTACTCCGTGGCATGCCCATGCGCATGACACACAAGTACTTCTGAGCAATCTCAGTATCACAGCAAGTAAACTGTGGGTGAACATCGGGATGACCAGATATGGACCGAACAGGGCATTGAGGGCAGCCCTTGCCCCTGGGGGTCACTTTGTAAGAAAGTGAGAGGGGGAAGAAAAAAAGAAACGAAGCCTGGGTGAACAAAACAGTGAACGGTCACCCAAGCCAGATGTGCAATCCGAAAGTTATGCATAGCGTCTGCATCCTTGCAAATAGCCTCTTACTGTATAGTTGTGGCATGATGCAGATGCTCTTCATAACTTTCGTGTAATTATTATTCTACACGAGATTAGCCTGTAGTAAGTACTCCGTGGCATGCCCATGCGCATGACACGCAAGTACTTCTGAGCAATCTCAGTATCACAGCAAGTAAACTGTGGGTGAACATGGGGATGACCAGATATGGACCCAACAGGGCATTGAGGGCAGCCCTTGCCCCCGGGGGTCACTTCGTAAGAAAGTGAGAGGATTGCTTCTCATAATTCTAGTCAGCCTCCATCGGTCGGCCGTACAGCACTGGCCGCAGAAGCCAGCTGGCCCGCTCAGCCATCCCGACGACCAGCCACATTTCCTCCCTCTGCAGCCAGTGCTGCCACTTTCATGGGCCAGTTCTGCAAGCGTAGGCTTGGGGTTGTGAGAGAGGATGCCGCTTGGGGGCGCGGTGTGAGAGGGATAACCCCTGGCGGGATGTGATCCTCCTCGTCCCCACAAGAAGCATTTATTGTGGCGCGCCGAGCGAGGTCCGGTCCGACTCTCTCGCCCGGATCCCACAGCCCGGGTACATTCTGATCCAGCCCGGGTACATCCCAACCTTTCACCCCCGGCCAAGACCGCCGTGGGCCTCCCACCTGGGGGCTGGCCCGGCTTGGCCGGAGTGCAGATGGCAGACTGGGTGTGCCATTTATTATCTTATTATCCGGCGCAGCCGTCTCGGCCGGGGCAACATTGGCAGGTGCCAGCCGGACGACTCCTGGGCTTCTCGCCTCATGCTGGACAAACTCCTGCCTCATGAGGCGGCCTACCGGTGTTCCCGGTGAGGCGCTGTGGCTCGCCTCGTGTGGCCCGTTTTGTGATACCAAGACGCTGGGGGAAGACAGAACACGGTACATCTCTTCAGAATCCGAGTCGGAATCTGACCAGCCCAGGGCATGATGGAAGACACCTGGGGGCATCCATGGCCGACTGCCGGGCACACCAAGGGCCCCCTGGGACTCCCCTCGCGGGCCCATCCCTCCACGGTACTGTTGCCCCAGCGCAGTGTGCCCCGTGCTGCTGGGCCCATCAGGCTGATCCCCCTCGTTCGATAGCTGGGTGGCCCTGGCTGATTGCACCTGGGTGGCACCCTCGTCAACAGCCGACGCAGCAGAGGCTAACCGTTCCCTGGAGGGCCGTCCTTGAAGGGCTGCCTTCGCAGTGCCCACGCGGCTGAAGATGGAGAAGCCCCTGCGCTGGCCAGGGGCCACTCCCCCTTGCGCCAACGTGGGAGGTTGCGAGAAATTCTGCACAGGGGTTCGCACAAGCGCCCTGGCTTCCGCAGGGGCGGACTCCATAGCAGTCGTCGCCATCCCCGCTGCCACCGCCGCCGTGGCCGCCGCGGATGCCCCTGAGGCCCCCATCCTGGGTTGGGCTTTGGACGGCAGGAACCGCGTTACAGACTGCCGGCGTTGGCGTACCCCCTTTTGTGCTGGCGCCGCCACCGATCCATCATGCTCCGCCACCTGGGTCAGCGTGCCTTTAGCAGCGTTCCCATCCGTGGACAACGTGGACGCGGCGCCACCCCGCTGTTTAGATGCGGCCGTGACCGACCCTGCCCGGGACGTGACCCCCACGGCAACAGGCTTCCGCTCGCTCATCGACGACCACCGGCGGCCAGGCAGTGCTTGGAGAAGGACCTTCGCTGAGGCCTTGGCCTGTTGGCTGCCCGCGTCAATGGCGCGTGGCGAGCGCCAGTACACCTTGGCCGGCGGCGGGGACTTGGCAGGTGGTGGCAACACCCACCCGCCCTCGACGGCGTGCACAGGGGAGTTGCCGACGGATACGCTGGCGCGCCGTGACCCTTGCGGCGACACGGCTTTGGTTGCATCCGCCGCCAGAAACGGGTGGACTTTCTCCGGTACCACTTTGGGACTGGCAGTGTCTGCCCGCTCGACCGCGCGTAGCCCTGTCACGCTCTTGCTCCGCGTACCCCCGAGAATCGCAGGCTGGAGCCCCGACACGCTCTTGCTGCGAGCACCCACCATGCCCTTGGCCCACCCAGGGATGGCCAGGGATGGCCGCCGCCTGGCCAGGGGGCTATCGAGCGGGGACGGCTTCCTGGGGACGGGTAAGGACGCCTGGCGGGTTGCCGGTTTGGGGGAGGACGGGGATGAGGGCACGCTCTGTCGGACAAGGCGCAGCATGGCAGCCAACGTGCCCCTGCCACGTTCCACGGGGCTCTCACTCGCGGAGGAGGAGGAGGAGACGGACGGGCGGCGCGCGCCCTGTTCTGTGGCCACCTGCCGGCTTTTGTGCCGCTGTCCTTCCACGACGGCCTGGGCCGCCAACCGGGCCGCCATCGCCGCATTTATAATCACGCTCTTGCCCTCACTGGCGCCTACGGCTGGGGGCGTAGGGCTGGCGGCCTGGCCAACTGGCTTGTACCCAATAGATCCCTCTGGCTCACTTGATACACCCGGCTCAAGTACGTCCTCTGCCTGAACCAAAATTTCCGGCGGAGGCACTACCTCCTGCTGAAGTGGAATCTGCAAGTGCAGCAATGCCTCTGCCCGGGGGGATGCCTCGGATTGCAGCGGCACTTCTGATTGCAGCGGCACTTCTGATTGCAGCGGCACTTCTGATTGCAGCGGCACTTCTGACTGCAGCGGCACTTCTGATTGCAGCGGCACTTCTGATTGCAGCGGCACTTCTGATTGCAGCGGCACTTCTGATTGCAGCGGCACTTCTGATTGCAGTGGCACTTCTGATTGCAGCGGCACTTCTGACTGCAGCGGCACTTCTGATTGCAGTGGCACTTCTGATTGCAGCGGCACATCTGGCTGGGTAGGTTGCTCCCCTTCTTCAGCCATCGCTGGGGCCGGACCGGCATCAGCAGGCTCCACCGAGGAACGTTTCTCTGCTGGCACTGGCGGCCTCTTGGCCGTCACGGCCAGTGCCGAGGCTCTTGCTTCCGTTTCTTTTGCTTCTGCTTTCGTGGCCCCTGCCTGCTCTGGCTGTTCCATGGCCCAAGCCGCCAGCATTATCGCGGCCTCGTCCAAGCTGGATACCCGGAGCGGCAGGGGGCCATCCTCAGACACTTTCGGGTGGGTACCCAGTTCTGAGTGGACGCTCCCCCCCGAGGGTGAGAGGTCGCCGCAGGTTGATGATCCCTGCCTGGGTATGACCTTGAGGGGCAGCTGCCTGGCAGCCAGGCGCCGCAGCCGTTTTGCTTCGCGCAAGTCCGCCCGCAGGTCCAGCAGGGCGGTGAAGAAGTCGTAGAACCTGCCGGGGATGGTTGGAAGGAGGGGTTTGATGAAAATGATGGCACGCGATTCAAGTTATATTGCAGGCATGCTATTTGGACGATGGATACTGAGGCGGCCAGCGAGCATGCCGTGCTAGCATGTCGTGCGTGATGCCACCGCCCAAAATTACACCTTCACTATGCTAATTACACCTCCACTATGCTGTCACGCTTTGCTGCAGTGGGTGCTGCAGCACAATTTGCTGCGGTGCATGTCCCTACCATTGTCGTCAAACCAATGCGGTGCATGTCCCTACCATGTCTGGATGGTGTGACGAGAAGCCCCCGGCCCCGAGAACCCGCATACCCTGGTTCCGTGCACCAACCAATGGGCAGGTTGCTAAGGCGATGCAACTTGGACTCTACAACTGTTCGGTGCAAACGACTCCAGTTGTTGATCACCAATGGCGCATGCGCGCATGTACAGACAGGAGGTGGAGATGAGCGTGGGGGTGAGTATGACCACAAGCCTGCTTGAGGATGTTGACGTATTGCTAGGCAGAAAAGCTGGCTACACAACGCCCCCCTACTAACACCCATTTCTGACAATCAAGCTCCATGGAACCTGCCGGCCGGCATGACAATCAAGCTCCACGGGTACGTAGCATCCGGCAGGCACTTCCGACGGCGGGCAGTTCGTGTCAGCCAGGCATTAATGACCAGGCCGGCGCTTGAGATCGATCAGGCAGGCAGGCCGCTTATGCTCAGACTGGCACTTCCAACCAGGCAGGCACTTGACACCAGGCACACTTGTCACCAGGCAGCTCGTATCGATCAAGCAGGCACACTTACTGCGCGAGCGCCTGTAGTAGCACGACGACCCCCATGAGGAGAAGCATCGCCGTGCTCGTGCGCCTCTGGAATGAGGGGGGGGCGCCGGCACCCCCCACCAGCAGGCACAGGCCACACACCACCACACCAAGCTCCAGCAGGATGGTGGCGGACTCCAGTAGGTTGGACAGCCGTGCGAGAAACGGCTGCGGGGGCGGTACCAAGGACACCAAGTTGCATGGTCGGCACAGCGTAGCGATAAGAAACTGGAATTTGGGGGGCGGGCAGGATCAGAAAACCAATCTGTGGGGCAGGGCAGCGTTGAGAAGACCATACAAGGTAGGCAGCGAGGGTCTAGACAGCCGGGGTACACTGGCCATGGCGGTACCCTCCTAGTGCTTCCCTCATCAAGGGCCCTATAGGGTGATCCTGCCCACGATTCTCAGAATGATCACTCTCTAGATATATATATTTCCTCCTGGCCTGGCGTAGCAGATCCTATTGGCACACCTGGCATGCACGGCTTGATGCTAGTCCCAGGCCATGGGCGTTGTTCGTGAAGATAGGGTGAAAAGGGTACCTGAGTCAGTCTCTCTCTACTGTGCTCATTCAGGAAGTGAAACTGCTGCGCAATGGCCAGAGGCCATGCAGGGAATATACGCAGACATGTCGTAGACAGCCTTCATGCCCATTCCATGCATGATCATGCCATCCTTAGCCTTGCAGGGTATACCCTAGATCCCACCTGTGAAGGATGCAAGGCATTGGGCGGTGCTCCAGAACTTGGATATACTTGCAGCATTTGTGCGGCAGGTGACAGAAATTCTTTCGCTTGCCGTGCATGCCTGATGCAGCGGCTATGTCGTACATGCCTGCGAATCTGCTTTTTGTGCCGCAAACCAGTAGGGAATGCCTTTCGGTGCTGACAAAGCTCGGCCACATGCAATCTGCTGCGTGCCTATGCGTGCAAGGGCCAAGTGCGAACAACTGCTAGTTTCTTCCTTTCCAACCCCCCCTACGCACGGACATACCCTCAGCAGCACCACAAAACCGAAGTGCAGCACCAGCCATGCCGTCATGATGCACATCTGTTGGTGTGGCCATGTGGGAGGAGTGTGGACAAGGATAAGGCAGCAGAAGAACACGAGAAAGCCCACAAGCTGTCAGCTATTAGCTAGGGCCAGACAATGTGTGGTACTTACTACAGATCCAATCTGAATGAGACGCCATGCTCTCGCAATTGTTTCGCCATGATGATCTTCCACCCTATGTCCGCACCTATATGTAGTGGTGCAGGTGCACTTTGTGCACCCAGAGGTGTAGTTTACACCCTACCTTGCAGGAAGTAGCCCAGAATGTATTAAAAGCCATATGCCCCTTCTCAGGGATATGTGCTACATGTGCTCCCAACGAAGATATGTTCCAATTTAATTTAATCTAATCTGAATGGCATCTGACTGGAGAAAAAGAGAGGTGAATTTGACAACCCATGTCCCATGGTGGGTGGCGATTGACCACATTTGGCCACAGGCCACGCGCATCCATCACTATCCTGTCCCTGGAAGATCCCTTGGAAATCCCTGGAAAAGCTCAGGAAGCACCCTGCCCCCTCATCAACAGATCCGTGCATGTGACAACTTTTGGTCGAGGTGGCGGTGCAGCAAGCAGGGTCGCGAACTTGGGCAGGTGCCACATGCGGCGTGTGGACAGAGCTGTAGGGTTCGGGACGGTACCCGATACTACCGGAAAAAACCGATACCGGTACCCGGTATCGTTAGTAACGATACCGGTACCGGGTCGGGCTTCGAAAGCTGTTGTTGTTGTCTACAGGTTGTTGTTGATGTTGTGGAGGCCCCACGGGTACCGGTTTGTTAGTTAGTGGTATCCAACGCCGCACATGGGCAGCACACGGGTACCGGTACCGGGTCGGCCACCATGGATGTGCGGTCACACCCGGTACCCGGCATCGGTACATGGCCCGGCCCGGCCCCGTAGGCGAGATTGGCCATCTCGAGAGTGACTGGAGTGCCTAGTGCCGAGTGCTGAGTCGTCCGAGTCGCCACTTACTATGCTAAAGGAATTTTTTTGGGCTTTTAGTCTAGTAGCCACGAATCAAAAGCGTCGGTACTGCCTGGCATGACTCCTCATTCTGGCATCTGTAACCGCTCTCCGCCGGCTGGCTTGGGTTGTTCTGTGCGCTTGGGCTTTCCAGCGGGTACCGGTACCTGGTTCCCTTGAGAAGTTGGGGTACCGGTACGGCCGGGTGACCAATTTTGGGTACCGTCCCGAACCCTACAGAGCTGACTACACAGTTGACAGCACAGCACATGGGGCAGCCTGCTGTCTGTAGGATACTACATATACTGGGCGTGGACACTGGCGTGCGAGACCTTCGGGATCCAACTGCACTTGCTTGTAAGGTGGTTGCCTTGCAAGCGAGCCACTGGCACGCGGGGGGAGCACCATGCGTGCAGGGGGGGGTGCTTCTGCAACTGCTACAGGCGCATGCCAAGCAGAAAGAAATGAAGTATTGCAGAAAGAAGAAATCATTACCAGCCCGTTCCCACAACGTAGAAGGATAGTAAGCTCACCTGCAGCCAGCCAAAGAAAAAATCCTGGCCGTCGCCCAAGCCATCCAGTCCCATCAGCGCCGCAAAGAGGAGCTGCGCGTGCCGGTGGAACACGCACAAACAAAGAAAAGAGCGCGAATATTATTGCCAGCCGGTGAACATCGGATGGAAACAAGAGCACCCGGGAAGTAATCGCTGGAAGCATTTGAAATGCGATCGGTGCGCTGTCAACAGGATGCCAAAGAACCTATGGCATCCCCGCCCCTCAGGCTAGCGAAGCAATAAGCAAAGTGAATGGACCACGCGCATGGTCAGGGAGCTGCATAAATGACTACATGGTTCCAGAGTGTGCGCGTGCCATGCTGACATGCGTGCCATGCTGACACCATGGTCCCGTTTCTTGTGATACGTGTGCATGCCACGCCAACATGGCGTTGACAAACCACCCCGAGGCTATCCCATGTTTGGGGTGTGCCGTCTGAATGAGGCAAACAACAGGTATGTGTGGGGGATGGGATGCATGGAATAGCGCACAGGGCACGCCCCGCTGCACACTGCATGGGTAAAGACGAGCTGGTAGACTTCCCTAGTGTGCACACTGCGTGCTGCGTGCTAAAGATAATGCAGTAGCATTATCCATCGCGCAATTTCTGCACACTCCACAACGCATGCTGAACGCTGCAGAAGACTGGACATCAGCAACACACAAAGTTGTTGACGCCAGTTCCACCCTCCAAACCTCATAACACAAATCCTCCTGACCATTTCTTTTGCCGCATCAATGGCCAGACAGCCGCCCAACCATGTGCTATACCGATGCGAGACCGATTACATAGCCGCTGTCGGCAGTAGACACCTACGAGGGAGACCGATTACATAGCCGCTGTCGGCAATAGACACCGATTGAAGCTGGGCATTGAATAACATTAAGGGCACACGCCATGAATATCGTGCGGTGTTTAGAGCCTTTCCTTTCTGCCACCGATATGTCCAACCCAAGGGGCAAGAAGCCCAGCAACACCCACCTGCTTTGTCACACTCACCTGCATCACCACACTCACCTGTTTTACCAGCACGACCAGCATGTACAAGGATCGGAGGCGGGCCAGCATGCCGCCCTCGTGTGTGTGCAGCAGCTGATTTTCCAGGTCCCTGGACGCCTCCCTCTCCATGGTGCTTCTCCGTTCCATCTGCTTGCCCCAGGGTGCCGTGAATGCGTTTGTGAACGGGCCCTTGTCCTGCAGGAGAAGGAAGCACGGATCGATCCTCACCTCCTGAGTCCAGCTCGTCTGAGTCTTGTTCATCTCAAGAACAGACATGCACCTAAGCCAAAGATATTAAGGGCACTGAAGGGCTGATTATGTGCTTGCTAGCTGGGGGGAGAAATGGATTGGGAAATAGAAGCTGGAGTGCATGGATGTTGGGAAGCAGCAGCAGTACAAAGCACTACAAAACAGCTGTGTGCGTCTATGTACATGGGCGCTCTGTTTTACTCGCTCTGTAATCAATAATATTAGTAGCAAGTGTTTATGGGAAAGGCTTTCCTAGACTGTTTTTCCGTACCATCAGCAACTCTGGAGATGTCGAGGATGTCAGAGAGAGAGAATTCCGCAACTCCAGCTCGATGGGGTGCGTCATCCCCGCCAGTGTTTGGTCAAGAGAGGCGCTGGACTGCAAGGGGTTCTGCCTGCTTGGGGGGCAATCCAAGCTGGCCCTAGAATGGGCGGCAGATGTGCGGTGGGGGGACAGCTGCAACAGCGGCCCTCGCAGGTCCTCGAACAGCAACCCATACCTGGCACACATCAACCCGCAGACAAGTGCGCAGATCACATAATACCGCAGATGTGAGAAAAAGCAACGAAACTGACACCGTTAATGGACATACCGTGACAGGCGGTTAATGGGCACAAGGATCAGAGACGCAGACAAGTGTGGCAGCAACTGAGGCTGCTATCCGCTCCACGGAGAACTCGAGGCAGGATTGCTCAAAAAGGCATGGCTGGATGCCTTCGCTTTGACACCCTTTGGCACTCCAGCATATAGATGACAACAGTAAGGCACAACCATGACTTCAGGGAGACAATCAGCGCAGGCCAGAAATTTGCTGTATTCGCTACTGACTGCTATTTGCTTCTTCCAGTCTTCTGACTTACTTCATTTTGTCGCCTGTTTCGTTCCCCTAACTTAACCATTATTTACAATCATTTACTACAATAGCTATATACTTATACTACAATAAGAGCAACCCCAGAAGGTCCGCGTCTTCAAGATGCCCACAAAAACAACTCACTGCGAGGCATGGTCTTTCTTCCCAGGGACAAAGGCAGGGTCCCGCCACTTCCCCTCCTTCACGGTGGTGTACCAGGAAATTTGCTGTATTCGCTACTGACTGCTATTTGCTTCTTCCAGTCTTCTGACTTACTTCATTTTGTCGCCTGTTTCGTTCCCCTAACTTAACCATTATTTACAATCATTTACTACAATAGCTATATACTAATACTACAATAAGAGCAACCCCAGAAGGTCCGCGTCTTCAAGATGCCCACAAAAAAAACTCACTGCGAGGCATGGTCTTTCTTCCCAGGGACAAAGGCAGGGTCCCGCCACTTCCCCTCCTTCACGGTGGTGTACCAGGAAATTTGCTGTATTCGCTACTGACTGCTATTTGCTTCTTCCAGTCTTCTGACTTACTTCATTTTGTTGCCTGTTTCGTTCCCCTAACTTAACCATTATTTACGATCATTTACTACAATAGCTATACACTATTACTACAATAAAAGTAACCCCAGAAGGTCCGCGTCTTCAAGATGCCCACAAAAACAACTCACTGCGAGGCATGGTCTTTCTTCCCAGGGACAAAGGCAGGGTCCCGCCACTGCCCCTCCTTCACGGTGGTGTACCAGGCCCTCTCCTCGCCAGCCGCGTTCCCACTGTCTCCCGCGTTCCTGGGCACTGCAGGCCCTTCCCCTCCCCTGCCTGCCTCAACTCCCTCCTCTTGTTTTGGTTGAGAGCCGGCATTTGTCGGGTGTTGCTGGCCACCCACGTCATCCCGGCCTGTCCCCTCCTCCTCTTGCGATGCCGCGCTGTGCCCAAGCTGCCGCGTCCGATAGCCCCAGTAGCGCCACCACTTGACGCGTGTCTGCTCCACCAGGACCACCTTCCCGCGGCCCACGGTGGACAGCACCAGGTGGGAGCAGATCATCACAAAGGCGACGGGGAAGGCCACCAAAAGCAGGGTGCCGATGATCACGCCCTGGGTCCCGCCGCCTGCACACAAGGATGAAAAGGAAGAAAAAAAAGGAGTTCAAGTTGACACAAGCTGCAAACTGTTAATGAAGCTCACCGCGAAATAAAGGATATTGAGGGAAACTATTGGATGACACCCGAAGTGGCATTGTTGCTCACTTTACTAGAGCAACTACCCCACATGCCCTTACTTGCAGCCGAGGGAGTATCCTTGCCCTGGCAGGATGGATGATTCACACAAAGACATATCCCACCGGATACTAGGGATCTTTTGTTATATGGCATGGGAGATGAGCCACATGACGAGACGCCCATTGAGCAGTGCAAATGCAGGGGCGTGTGGCATGAGAACAAGAGTTCATGAGATTTAGAACCATCGTTAAATTGGTGCTGTACAAGTGGGATTCCAACTGTGCAGCACATGAGGATGCATGAGACCAGGACATAGCCAGAAAAGGGATGTCGCAAAAGTTCTCAGGCGGACATAACACACATGAAAGCTACTCTTTACATCACAAGGATCATCCACTTGTTGAATGAAACAAGAAGTACTTACTGGTGATGTAGTAGGCGCACGCCCTGGCCATCCCTGGGAACGTCAGCATGCCTATCATGAGCTCGGGCCGAGGGACGAGCAGCATCTTGGGCACAGGGGGCAGCTTATGAGAGCCGCTGCTGATGGCCCTCGCTGCCACCCGCCACAGGCAGAGCAGGAGTATGTGAAGGATAATGATGGCGGCCACCTCCAGTCCAACGTAGAAGAATACGCCCGTCACATCCTCCGTGCTGCACGGGCAATATTTAGGCAGTGGGGACCGTGAGGCATGCCCAACATGGACATTGTGAGATGTCAAGCCACTGGGAGAGTCTGGTACATGGCTGCGCATCAAATTACCTAATACGAGGTCAAAGGCCTCCTGAAAGGTCTATTGACTTTGAGCGTGACTCAATTAATTGAAGGGGAAGTTTAGTCAGTGACAAATTAAGTCCTAGCCAGACAGCCGTGTCATCGGTCCATCGGCAAAGTGTTTCCAGATGGAGGATCAGCAGCATCCCCTCCAAATGGTAAAACAAGGAGATTTCGAAGACATGCACGAGCATTTGCAAGGAGAGTAACTGCTGTGTGCGTGTGTGACATCATGCATGCATCCAACTCCATTGTGCTACAAATGGGCGGATGGCTGCGGCTGATACCCCAACCCGGATCCGCCCAACGAGCCAGGGTAAGGCTGAAAATGGAAGGGGTAAGAGAGGTGGCCTTGGGACCTATGTATGGCAAGGATACAAGCTTCAGTGCCGGATGTTGCTGTCGGCATCACGACACTGGGTAAAAAGGGTGTGATGAGAAGGCAGCAGCCATGGGATGATGCGAAAACCAACGGAACACTTTGAATGCCACCGCCTTTGCATGACATAAGTCAACTGCCTGTGAGGGATCAAACAGCCGGGGCCGTGTAAGACCAACTCATGGACCAGCACATGGCCATCGCACGGGCACTCACGAGGTGAAGTCCGTCACATCTGGCGGCATGACAGAGCTTATGGTGCTGTTGGGTGGCGTGGTGGGAACCGGCCGGATCCAATCCAAGTCTTCCACCGACAGACTTGACCCATAGTTGTAAACTGGGACGGCCCCGCTGTCCTGGAGCAGGCGGCGCCCGTTGGGTACATCAGGTATGTCAGGCATGACAGGTGGCGACAGGTAGCCCCCCGGTAACATGCTTGCATAGGCGAGGATGCTGGGGACATCTGCCACCACCGCCTCGTGCGACGGCATCCATGGCGCGTGGAAGCCGTTGTTGAGCCAGCGAATGCAGTGGGTGACGTCACGCACCTCCGCATCCATAGGCACGTCCGCCATGTTCATCATCTGGAGGAACTGCAGGTGGCCCAGGAAGAGCTGCCAGGGTGGGCCAGGCGGGCACGCGTACATGTTTGCTTGGGTTTAGGTTCGGTATTCAAGCGTATACATGTTCGCACAACTTGCTATTGGTTGCAATTACGACCAAGACCTAGTATATCCTTTTCACCAACAGAAGCCTATGAAACCATGCATGCATAGATAGGCTGTTGAGTACTGTGAACCCAATTCAAAATCGAGCCATATAGGGCCATACTGGCCCCTTTCTATACTCATCAGTCATGGATCCTTCTTCATTATCATGGCTATCGCGAACATACCATAAGCCCGCTGGATGCAGTGCCCGCCGTGTGCAGGCCGCTGCCCACGGTCGCGGCCGCCATGCCGAGCACGTACGCGATCAAGAGGGAGGTCACAACAAACTTTGCGACAGTGACAACCACCACCACCACAATAGCGTCACAAACTGGCTGCGCGATGTCCCGCGGTGCGACTGCTCGTGTGCGGGGCATATCAACAGGCGCAGGCGACACATGCCGATGGCCAAGGCAAGGGCATTGATGAGCACGCAAAGAACCCATTTTACACGGGCTCCGTTTCTATCTTGCTCAAGAAATTTGATGTGACAAACATTAAGCAACATGGTGAAGTCGATTTCAGGTCTAAGAAGAGGTCTGAAGAGGGTATAAGAACAAAGAGGCGCTAACGCGCACCCATGCAACAGCCGAGCACTACCGCAACATCACCAGGTCATTCCCAGGGAAGCATACAAAAGTGCGCAAACATGAAGCCTTGCTGCGTAACTCAGCGCTGACACACTAAACCCAAAACTCCTGTGCAGATGTCAGGCGCGCTGTGTCAATCAAATGTGCTTCAGCATGGTTATCTGCCTTGGGTAGAGATGCGCTTGGTGGCGCAGGATCATCCGAGTAGCAACAAGTGTCAGGGGAAAATAACAGTATGTGAAACTGAGCATACTGATAATCATGAAGCTGGGGAAAGAGCAAGCTCAGTCTGCGATGCAAAATACTTTAACGAAGGATTATAAACCATCTATCATAAGCGGTCATCGGTAACATAGACCCCAATACACTAGAGCACAAGCCCCAAACCTCAAGAGCTTCGGCGGTACTTTTCAAGCCAAGACCCTCAACCCCACAATCCTACGCCGGAGCCCTAAAACCTCATGCGTGAAACATAGAACCGTCATGCCCTAAGCACCCTGGTCTAACGCCACGCACATCGCAGGACGCTCTCCTTGTTGGACTCGCTCGTGGGTAAACCCGCGCTGTCGACCGCGGCCCCCTCGGCCACCTTGATGGTGATGTGGGTGTCCTCCTCCGCCTCCACCAGCACCTCATAGTAGCCGGGACGGTCAGGGAATCGGAAAAACCTGCGCGACGACACGTACCCGCGTGAATAGTAGCATATATTTATTGATAATGTTAAGTTACGGAGGTGAGATCGGCATGCAACAGAAGGAAAGCCCAAAACGAGGAAGAACCCTAAAGAAAATAATCACTGGCATGCAAGGATCAAGCCAACACAGCGTACAAAACTACAACATGCAGCAACACCGCCGCCCGCCCACCAGGCACTATCTAATAGCAAATAACTAATAATAATGACTAATAATAATCATAATAACTATCTAATAGTATATGTAGGTCACATTACAACGAGACTTCACATAAAAGACAGGACATACATGATAAAATGCTGACAGAATAAGCAGTGATGTAAATGCGGCCACATACACGCGGCAGGAACCCCAGCATGCATGGGGACATAACACTGACCCTGCCGGCCGGTTTCCTCTAATAAAGCCTGCAGCTGCAGGTAAGTAGGACACCAGGGTGGACAGGTTGTAGCCATGAGGCAGCAGTGGGGGGGTGGCCGGGCAGCTGGGCCCTCATTGCACACAAGCTGAAAGAGAGAGGGATGACTGCCCAGGGCAGGAATATTTGGTAGGGGCGCCACATGTCAAGATATTCCAGATACTTTCAGCACACAACTACACAACAGTTATGGAGGGAGGGAGAGACCCAGCGCGAGCAACGCGCAAAAAGGCTGCCTTGCAAATCTTAAGGTGGATGTATGCGGAATCAAGCGTCGCGGGATCGACCAAATTTTGGACGACTTGCGCTTGCTTGCGTATTAATTGCTTGCGCTGTCTTCTGTACCCTGCAATGTGGCTGTTTGCGCCAACGATGATCTTGTCGGGGTGGAAGTTGATGACCGGCTCGCTGAACTGGATGGCGAAGAGGACGGAGGGTTTGTCCGTGACGTAGCCGCCCAAACTAGCCACCCTGGCAACAGGTGGCGTGTCGTCTGCGCACACCACCGTAACAACATGCGCAGCGCCTTTATGGAAATGATTAGGGCTACTCCAATGCCTTGTGAGAGCAGGGGGGGCCCCGCGGCAAACCTTGTGATGGCTGCTGCGGCAATGTCCACCAAACCATGCCAACAGTGCTCAGGGGACCAAAAGGCTGGCACAACATGATAGACTCGCTTCACATAACAGGAATAAGCCTGTTGACTCCAACCGACAAAGTACTAGGATTAAATAACCTTCTCGACGCAAGGTCGTTAGCGTCGCGGCCGCAGCCATCGAATGAATTTGATGGTATAAAGAGTCAAATAATTAATTTCATGCCTAAGGCCTCCAATTACAGGCCTCCATGGACTCCGAAGCAGAAACTTTGATAGTGCACCTAGAATATGGCATAAGCGGAATAGCATTAGTAATCTGGGCGGACACTATGGCCGAACTGACATCCCAATGCCAACAGTCATACAAAGTAGTATCACAGCGATAGCACACTAGCACGAAACAACCTGCCTCTACGCCACGCAGCGGATGCAGCAGAGGCAAAACAGCGAACTATACGCGCAAACTGACCATTAACTCGTCGTCTGTCCCAACTCAGTCCTCACAGGAGGACTGAGTTGACAATTTTCAACCGCGTGTAGCGACTAGGTGGGGGGTCCATCCCAAATGTTTTGATGTGGATCGGGGGTGTACTAGATGTCATTTTGTTGGCAAAAATACTGCATATGTGAAAACTTGACCCGAACACCTGAAAATTACACGGACGTTGGGCACCCCTCGCGAATTTGCATTTTTCGGGATAAGAACGAGTGGGAAAAATTCAATCAAATCCTGGTGCATGAAGAAAAAATATAGGCATGTAAACAATATAGTTCTTGAAACGTGGCAAAAAACTGGGCTCAATTTGGCCACTGCAACTGCCTGAAACAATTAAAAAACTCTCAGTCCTCAGGAGAGGAATGGGGCTTTTGCTAACTTTGCTAGCATGTAAGTGCGGTCATACTACACAATACCATGGCCACCAACCATCCCAATCAACTCATTTCCCTTCAAGCATTACAGGACAACACACTTGCATCATCATACTTCAGGTATATCATACCTTATCATGTAGTGAGAGCCTATGCATGCATGTAGGGAATGGGCTTGGATACCTACCAACAAAGGGTTATGTTATAAGTGTCAACCACCAATATAATGGGTAGGTTAAGCATATTTCCATTGTTTCTAACAACAATAGATATGGCTATAACTGTTTTGCCTTGCCATGATGTGGCCAACATAGTTGCTGGCACATGATGGCAGTGGTTTGTCACCAAGACTTTTCACTCACCCGTAAAAGCTTGAATGCACCCTTGACGCAGCCCGTGGCCACACAATCATGCAGTATGAACGTAGCAAGAGAATAACTAACATCTACGAAGGTGTTTAAACCTGCACAGCTCCTAAAACCCTGCACAACTACACTGGGTTAAGGCAAATGCCTGCTAACATCATCTGAAAAGGGGGTTTTAGAGAGGGGCAGGCAACGGTCAAGAAACAGCATCAAGACTTGAACCTGACAACGCCTCGCAAGCTTAAACTCATGTACGAACATCAAGGAACGAAGAGGCAACGATTATCCGGCTTTACCTGGCACGGCTGGCGTTACCTTGGCCCAGGCGGTGCCCGCAAAAGTGGCACTTTGCGGCACATAGACCATGACGTGACAGAATGGTCGAAATCATCAAATCTATACTGTCACTCAATTTATTCTAATACAATGCATGTTAAAATGTAGAAAGAAACCTATCAGCCATTGAAATTGCGCCGGAAAGCAAGCGCAGTCATCAATTCCGTCGACCTGCCTTATCGCAGTTTTTTCCAGCAAGAACAGTGCCGACACCGGGTAAATCGCATCCCCGCGAGCTAAAAATTGATTTTTATCATCTTTAGGGCATGTTAAATCTATTTCCTGAGTTTGGACAGCTAACTCGTCCGCAAACGTAAACTGCATGCATGGGCGCGAGCCGCCATGGCTAGGTCGTGCATTTCCGGAACTCGCGTTTCACGTGGAAAAGTACCCTTCCCACCTGTACTTTGACCGTACATTTAGCCGCTCATACCAAATCCAAAAAAATCCCAAAAATATGTCCAAGAAAGATCTTTTCACGTAGTATTTGAATAAATTTTGAGAGAATTTTTTTGACAAACATTCTGACCGGGGCGAATTTTCTACGATACCCAAAAACTCGGTCCTCTAGAGAGGACTGAGTTCAACTCAGTCCTCCGTAGAGGACCAGGGACAGACGACGAGTTAAGAGGTGCCGCACATATCACACATACATGACCACGGCACGTCAACCAACATGCCCTGTCGTGTGCCGCACATACCATACATGACCACGACGGGAGCCGAGGGAAGGCTGGGCTGCCCGTCAGAAGTGTTGCACACGCCCTCGCGTAACGACACAGCCATAGGACCTTCACCGGTCGGTGACACCTGTTGGTAGAAAGCAACATCAAGGCGGAACCAATTTCAGCCAGGAAGGTGGCAGGCGGGCGGGCGGGCGGGCGGGCGGGCGGGCGGGCCGTGGGCGGGCGGGCGGGCGGGCGGGCGGGCGGGCGGGTGGGCGGGCGGGCGGGCGGGTGGGGGGGCGGGGGGCGGGGGGCGAGGGAGGAGGCCGGGGGGTAGTGGAGTAACACAGTATAGGACAGAGACCTTCCACTAAAACATTCTCCAAATTAAGGATAATTGAAAAAAAAAAATCGATGCTACAGAATTTTCCTATGCATGCTAATGGGTCTTTTCCTCTTACACCTTCCACTACTATACTCGGACCTGTCCACCACGGGGCCACAGCAACGAGTGTAACGATGGGCATAGTAGGCCTGAGGGCCGACGTCCCTTGAGGTATATCCCTGGACCCCGCGACTCGTGATCGGCTTGCTTGGAGACCAACCCAGGAAGTGTTAGGCAAGTCTGCGCTGTCGAGCTGTAATCAAAATGTCCATTGAGGGTCCGCTCAAACCACAATATCAGACGCCAAGCTCATGGAAGGTGGATACGCCATCAAAGGCTCAAGTAGAGTAACCCCTAACCCATACCCCCTACATCCGAAACCCTAAACGCTAGGTCGCTAACTGCTGAACCCTAGACCCTAAAAAATAGACCCTCAACCCTACGCGCCTTGCACACCACATGTGATCCCATCTCAGCATGCAATGGAAACATTCGAGCCACTTACATCCACGAGCGCGAGGGTGGTGCTGCCTTGGCCAACCATCCTCACGCTCCTCACCACGCCCGTGCCCAGCGTGTCCACCAGCAAGTGATCCGTGCACACCAGCTCCGTCCTGCCGCACACCGCCCACGTCACAGGGTCCCTGGCGGCGAAGAAGGCCGGCTTGGCGGTGTCGTTCACGTACACGATTCCCTCCTGCATCGTGCGATAGTCGGGAACGATGACGACCTGCCGCACATCTGCAGGGCCAAATTCGAGGACCCCAGCCAAAAGTACTCGTTAAGAAAAGCCCATCGCTAGCACCACCAAGCCTCAGGGCAGTCTTGGGTACGTACAGATGTGAAAGACCCTGAGAGAACGAAAGAGAAGCTCGCGATGCCGCGAAAGCAACTGTACCAGGGTTAAGTGGCGGTGCGTACATAGGCTAGCCCCGACGATAGAGGGGCGGGGGGGGGGTGGAAGGGCGTTCTAGTTGCATCACGCAGCCCAGTGGGCGCGGGCATAAACCTTACCAGCCGCCTCCAAGAAGCTGATGCGCTCCCCGAGAGGTCCCTGGATGAATCCGCTTGCGCGCTGCATGATGCTGACAACCGCGGTCTCATCCGTCACGATGGCAGAAGCGATCCGCAGCGCGGCCCCCACCACGAGGGGCATCACGGTGACGTTGACGTGGACGGCGCCACCTGGCAATAGTGCGCCCAGCCGGCACTCGGACTCGCAGGAGAACATGCTGAAAAGGGTGCATGGTCCATACGTGGAGTGTACAGAGATAATTTCATACAGCTCGCAGCCCGAGGGAGCTCCTTCTCCGATCATGCCCGTGGCAATCGTCAGCCTCAACGAGACCGCCTCCACTGCGGCGCTGCCTGCGATGCGGCTCCCTGTGGGGGACCCCTGGTGCTGCACCGTGAGCCGTAGCGCGGACGGACGGCCCACGTAGCTGAAGCCGTTACAGTCATCTACCACCATTGAGACCGCGAGAGTGGCCAGGGGGGCAGGAGGGGGGGGAGGGGAGGGCATGGGACTTGCTGGAGGGAGGAAAGGGGGCAGAGGCGCCGGTGGTAGTGGTGGTGGTGGCAATGACGGTGACAGGGGGCCTGCCGGGGATGAGGGGGAGAGAGGCGCTGGAGGGGCCGGCGTTGGGGGGCCCGCAGGCGGCTTAGGGCGTGATGACGGTGGGGGAAATCTCGGCAAATGCGGGGGTGGAGAGGCCCAAGGGGGCGGCGAGGGTGGGAAGGGAGATGATGGTGGAGGGAGTGGAGGGGACCGCAGCAATGGTGGTGACGGGGGTGGTGAGGGAGGGGGGAATGGTGAGGCCTGCGGCGACGTACGGGGCGGAGATGACGGTGGGGGTTGCGATGAAGGCGGTGGGCGCGGTGGGGGTGGGGGTGAGAGCACAATGGGTGGAGGAGGGGGTCGTGGCGGGGGAGGAAAAGTCTTCGGCAGCGGTGGTGGCATGGAGGGATGGGATGGGGAGGATCCGAGGGCAGGGGGGGGGGGGGGGGGACTGCCAGGGGGGGTGGAGAGGCGAGCACCACCGGTGGTGTTGGCACAATTATATTGTCTGGGGATGGCGATGGCGATGGCGAAGGTGGTGGAGGGAAGGGTGGTGGTGGGAAAATCAAAGGAGATGGCAGTGATGGGGGCGGCAGTAGGTGAGGAGGCAATGCTGGAGGTGGAGGTGAAGGAGGTGGTGGTGGGGGGGTGAAGGCGGCGGTGGAGGTGAGGGAGGGGGTGGAGGTAAAGGAGTTGGGAATGAAAGAGATGATGGAGGCGAAGGAGGGGGTGGAGGGGGGGTGGCAAAGGCGGTGGTGAGGGCGAAGGTGGGGGTGGAGGTGGAGGGGGTGGGGGTGAATGTGGGGTTGGAGGTAAAGGAGGAGTTAGGAATGAAGGAGGTGGTGTTGGCAAAGGTGGGGGTGGGGGTGAAGGCGGCGGTGGGGCCAAAGGTGGGGGTGGTAGTGAAGGTGGGGGGGCGCGAAGGTGGGGGTGGAGGCGAAGGAGGGGGTGGGGCTGAAGGAGGGGGTGGGGGCGAAGGTGGGGGTGGAGGCGAAAGAGGGGGTGGGGGCGGAGGAGGGGGTGGGGGCGAAGGTGGGGGTGGGGCTGAAGGTGGGGGTGGCAGCGAAGGAGGGGGTGGCGGCGAAGGAGGGGGTGGGGTCGAAGGTGGGGGTGGAAGTGAAGGTGGGGGAGGAGGGGGGGGGGGGGAGGGGGGGGGGGCGAAGGTGGCAGTGGGGGTGAAGGTGGGGGTGGAGGCGAAGGAGGGGGGGGGGCAAAGTTGGCGGTGGGGGCAAAGGTGGCGGTGCGGGCAAAGGCGGTGGTGCTGATGGAGGAGGGGATTGGGGCGAAGGTGGGGGTGGAGGTGAAGGTGGGGGAGGAGGGGGGGCGGGGGCGGGGGGAGCCGAAGGGGGGGGGGGGGGGTGAAGGGGGGGGGGAGGTGAAGGAGGGGGTGGGGGAGAAGGTGGGGGTGGGGGTGAAGGTGGGGGTGGAGGCGAAGGCGGCGGGGGGGGCGAAGGTAGAGGTGGCGGCGAAGGTGGGGGGGGGGGGGGGGGCAGTGGGGTGAAGGTGGGGGTGGAGGCGAAGGAGGGGGGGGGGCAAAGGTGGCGGTGGGGGCAAAGGTGGCGGTGCAGGCAAAGGCGGTGGTGGTGATGGAGGAGGGGTTTGGGGCGAAGGTGGGGTGGAGGTGAAGGTGGGGAGGAGGGGGGGGGGGGGGGGGGCCGAAGGGGCGGGGGGGGTGAAGGAGGGGGGGGGCGAAGGGGGGGGTGGTGAAGGAGGGGGTGGAGGCGAAGGCGGCGGGGGGGCGAAGGTGGGGGTGGCGGCGAAGGAGGGGGTGGGGCTGAAGGAGGGGGTGGCGGCGAAGGTGGGGGTGGCAGCGAAGGTGGGGTGGGAGGGAAGGGGGGGGGGGGGGGAATGAGGGGGGGGGATGAAGGTGGGGGTGGCGGCGAAGGAGGGGGTGGGGCAAAGGAGGGGTGGGGCGAAGGTGGGGGTGGAGGTGAAGGTGGGGGGGGAGGGGGGGGGGGAAGGGGCGGGGGCGAAGGTGGCGGTGGGGTGAAGGTGGGGGTGGAGGCGAAGGAGGGGGGGGGGGAAAGGTGGCGGTGCGGGCAAAGGCGGTGGTGGTGATGGAGGAGGGTTTTGGGGCAAAGGTGGGGGTGGAGGTGAAGGTAAGGGGGAGGGGGGGGGGGAGGGGGGGGGGCGAAGGGGCGGGGGCGGGAAGGGGGGGGAGGTGAAGGAGGGGGGGCCGAAGGTGGGGGGGGAGGGAAGGTGGGGGGGGAGGGGGGGAGGGAGGGGAGGGGGAGGAGGGGGGGGGGGAGGGAGGGGCGGGTGAAGGAGGGGTGGCGGTGATGGTGGGGGTGGAAGGGGCGGGGTGAAGGCGGGGGTGGGGTGGGGGTGCACTAGGGTTGGGGGAGAAGGTGGGGTGGAGGTGAAGGTGGGGGTGGGGGCGAAGGAGGTGGGGGCGACAAAGGAGGCGGTGGGGCGAAGGTGGGGGTGCAGGGGTTGGTGGCGAAGGTGGCAGCGGGGCAAAAGTGGCGTGGGGTGAAGGCGGCGGTGGGCGAAGGTGGGGGTGGTGGTGAAGGAGGTGTGGGGGCGAAGGTGGGGGTGGAGGTGAAGGTGGGGGTGGGGGCGAAGGAGGTGGTGGCGACGAAGGAGGCGGTGGGGGCGAAGGTGGGGTGGAGGGGGTGGGGAGAAGGTGGCGGTGGGGGAGAAGGCGGGGGGGGGGAGAAGCGGGGGGGGGGGGCGAATTTGGGGGTGGGGTGAAGGAGGAGGTGGCGGCGAAGGGGGGTGGGGCGAAGGTGGGGTGGGGGTGAAGGAGGGGGCGGCGAAGGTGGGGGTGGGGGCGAAGGTGGGGTGGGGGCGAAGGAGGTGGGGGGGGAGAAGGAGGGGGGGAGGTGAAGGTGGTGGTGGTGGCGAAGGAGGGGTGGAGGGGGTGGTGGCGAAGGTGGCGGTGGGGGCGAAGGCGGTGGGGGGGGAGAAGGGAGCGGTGGGGGTGATGGAGGGGGGGGGGGATGGTGGAGGGGGGGGTGATGGTGGAGGTGGGGGTGATGGTGGGGGAGACGGAGGGGGTGAAGGAGGCGGGGACAACTGCGGCGGTGACGGGGGCGGTGGTGGAACAGTAACATAAATTGTTGATGTTTCATTGTTGCCTAGCCCGGACGTTGTCGTCGAATGGTATGTCGTGGCCATCGGCACATAGGAGGTGGGGAGTGGCAAGTTCCCCTGCGTGCTCACTTTATACAGAAACGACGACGTGGCGTTTGCGTTCGCCGGCAAGTCATTGGCGGTCCCATCCAAGCTCACCAGGCCCGTGAGGTTGACCGAGAGGTTCGGCAGCCAGGCCCACGGGCTTGAAAACGCGACCGTCACGCTGTACGCTGGGTCCGTCCCTTCATTGCTGACAAACACACAGAACTTGACAAAGTTGCCATCTGGCACAGTCACGCTCCTGCTGTCGTCTACGCCGCACACGCCCGTGGCGGGCGCCACGGTCAGCACGATCACAGGCCAGGGGGCACCTGCGCCCGAAAACGAGTCGGTTTTCTTGACTGGCAGG
>RPFO01001062.1:0-43788 GCA_009746045.1 Mesostigma viride
TCAAGACTATAACTTCGGTCTGAATCGAAAATTGCAACGGAAACGCTCAGTGAAACGGTTTCTGAACGAAATGCGGACAACAAAACGGCCGTAACGCCCAAAAATTCACGGTTTCTAAACATTTTTTGCACGGTTTCGAAACAAAGTCTGAACGTTCCGTCGAACTGACGCACTGAACGCTACGAACTTTTAGGACGGCGCCCTCTCGGCCAAGCGATGGGCCCAGTAGCCGCAGTTGATCGCCGCTAGCGATGGGATGTTTGATTCGCGACATTGTTTGACGGGCGCGCAACAAGCCGACATCGTGCCGGGTTCCGTATTTATATCTGGCCGCGGTCATTGGCTGGCCTCCCACCTGCCCGCAAAAGTGCTGAACCGGATCTGGACGTAACTGCCGTTTCAGAGCCCGTTCAGAACGTGTGAGACTCGATCTGCCTAGTTTGCCACTTTTCGGGCAACTGCTCCGATTGGGCGCCACCGCGGATCTCCGAATCGCCCTGACTATCGGCCGCCCTGCGCTCGCGGTTTTCGTACGGGCCACTTTTCGGGCCTCACGGTTCGCCAAACTTTTCGTTGGGGTTAATCGTAGTCACTAGAAGGGGACTAGTGGGGGGGCCAAGGCCCCCACTTTTTCGGACGCACTACGCCACCAGGGGCCCTGAGGCCTCCGCCGAAAGCTTCGGTAGGCCGGGTTGAGCCCGCCGACCGGCCCGGACCCTACGCCGGGGGCGAACGCTCGGCGGCCTTCCTTTGGGGGCTTCCCATCGCGCGCGCTCGCGCCGGCCCGCCGCACCGTCGATCCCACGCTCCGTCCCTCACGGGCACGTCCAGCACGCGTCGTACTACTAGTCACATCAACCCAATCCGAATGGTACTGTACATCGTGAGACGTCCCCGTTCATTGCATGCAAGTATTTCCTTAATTACTTCCTAACAACTGGAACTCACAATGCAGCTATGCCATGCAGGACACAATGTGGGTACCGCTTTTTGCAAGCGGCAGCCATAACGACCAAACACTCCCATGCAAACTCCCATGTCCGTTCATCATTCATTAATATTCATTGAGTGGCAATCCTTTGTAAACACATGCACCATCGGTCATTCCCACTATGACTTAATGTAGACAAAGTTTTGTACATGACTCGACAGTGCCCTTGTGCGCGACCGTGGGGTGCGGCAGGCCAGCCCTGTCCATTCGTGGGTGTGGTGGGGAGCTGCCATGCATGCGTGGGTTTAGGGGGGGGCTGGCATGCGTGCGTGGCTGTGGGGGGTGGCTGCCATGCGTGCGCGGGTTTAGGGGGGGGGCTGGCCAGCCCTGTCCATTCGTGGGTGTGGTGGGGAGCTGCCATGCATGCGTGGGTTTAGGGGGGGCTGGCATGCGTATGTGGGTGTGGGGGGTGGCTGGCATACACGTGCATGTGGGGGGTGGCTGTCATGCATGCGTGCATATGGGGGGTGGCTGGCATGCATGCGTGGGTTTGTGGGGGGGGTGGCATGTGTGCGTGGGTGTGGGGGTGGCTGGCATGCGTGCATGGGTTTGTGGGGTGGCTAGCATGCATGCGTGGGTGTGGGGGGTAGCTGCCATGGACGCATGTGGGGCGGGGCAGGCTGGCATGCATGCGTGGGTGTGGGGGGGGGACGGCATGCGTACGTTGGTGACGGGGGTGGCTGGCATGCATAAGTGGGTTTGTGGGGTGGCTGGCATGCATGCGTGCATGTGGGGGGGGGCTGGCACGCGTGTGTCGGTTTGGGGGGGGCTGGCATGCATGCGTGTGGGTGGGGGGGGCTGCCCTGCGTGCGTGGGTGTGGGGGTGGCTGGCATGCGTGCCTGGGTTTGGGGGTGGGCTGCCATGCATGCGTGGGTTTAGGGGGTGGCTGGCATGCGTGCCTGGGTTCGTGGGGTGGGCTGCCATGCGTGCGTGGGTGTGGGGGGTGGCTGGCATGCGTACGTGGGTGTGGGGGGTGGCTGGCATGCACGTGCATGTGGGGGTGGCTGGCATCCATGCGTGCATGTGGGGGGTGGCTGGCATGCATGCGTGGGTTCGTGGGGTGGCTGGCATGCGTGCGTGGGTGTGGCGGTGGCTGGCATACGTGCATGGGTTTGTGGGGTGGCTGGAATGCAAGCATGCATGTGGGGGGGGCTTGTTTGCATGTGGGGTGGCTGGCAAGCATGCGTGCATGTGGGGGTTAGCTGGCATGCGTGCGTGGGTTGGGGGGCGGCTGCCATGGGTGCATGGGTGTGTGGGGTGGCTGGCATGCATGCGTGCAAGGGTTGGGGGGGCGGCTGCCATGCGTGCGTGGGTGTGGGGGGTGGCGTACGTGGGTATGGGGGTGGCTGGCATGCGTGCGTGGGTGTGGGGGGGAGTGGCATGCATGCTTGGGTGTGGTGGGGGGCTGCCATGCATTCGTGGCTTGAGGGGGGGCTGGCATGCGTGCCTGGGTTCGTGGGGTGGCTGCCATGCGTGCATGGGTGGGGGGTGGCTGGCATGCGTAGTAACGTGGGTGTGGGGGGTGGCTGGCATGCATAAGTGGGTTTGTGTGTGTGGGGGGGGGGTGGCTGGCATGCGTGCGTGGGCATGGGGGTGGCTGGCATGCGTGCGTGGGTTGGTGGGGTGCCTGGCATGCATAAGTGGGCCCGCGGTGCCCCTGATTGCTGTCTGGCCCCTAATCATGTGGATGTGGCTGGCTGCCTGCCCTCCTGTTTGCCCCATCCCCAAAGCCCATGCCGCAAGGCTCGTAGCTCAAGCCCCATGGCTCATGCCCCATGGCCCTTGCCAGCCAGCCTACCTGTGCTGCATACCCTTGCATCCTTTCCTGCCTCGCCTGGCCTGGCCTGCCCTGCCCTCTCTGCCCTCCCGCCCGCCCATGCGGTCCGTTGCCACGGATGGAAAATGAGAAGAAAACCAATATGGCCCCGCTGGCACCACAAATCACCTGGTTGGTCAACCAAGGGGATAGCCTGCACAATGAGACAGGAACACAGCAGACCCAGCAAAGCAAGATTCAGGTTGTAAGCCAGTGGAGATTACTTTTGACTTGCTTGATGAAGAAATATAAAACACCTTCTACTGTCACACCTTCTATGAACAAATGGTTGATTGATCACCTTATACACCACGTAAACATGTTACCAGACGCGCTCTTCAGCCCAGTGAAAATCCACGTGCGAAGCAAGGCAGATTATCTAACGCAGAAAGCACCATGAATGTCAGCCACTACAGCAGCAAATGACGCCATAAACTCATGACCAGGCAAGCATCCACAGGGGCTTTCACCGCCCAGCATATTCCAGAAAAAATCATCACAGATCCTCTGGCAACGGACGTTGACACGGGAAACCCGAAGGACCATGAAGATGGCGTCCTGCACGGCTAAGAAAATGAAACGCAGACCCTTGCTACGCTATGTCTTCGCTGCGACTACGTGAATTCGGCCCAATGGAAACAACGCAACCGAGGAAACGCATCAGAAAGAGAGCAGGCACTAGCCCGGTCATCGAAACAAACGACTCACCATCGGCATCGCCAGCGTACGTCCCGTGGCAACAAATCCAGCGTTCATTCCAATATTGTGTGACGACAACAGAAACTCGTCGGCCACACCCACGCCTTCCCCGAACAGCAAACTGATTTCACTAGGCACCCAATACGTCAAGCAAAGAAGCACGATAACATAATACCTAAATCTACAACGACATTCCATTTCCAGGTCTATCGCAGCAGGCCATAGCGCCCCGAACCTCTCCCACGCACGTGACTGCCCACCGACGTCCAGCCAGATCAGAAACAATTCAAAGGTACGCATCGAAATGGAACATTGAACGCTATAAAAGCAATGCCCACGCATTGTCCATCCCCAATTTTCCAGGCAGCGTTGACCGCCATCCCCAGCCAGCAGGAAATTAAATGAAGTGCTGTCGCAGCATGTCGCCCCCTCTCCCCCTCGCAGTCCTGGTTTATGCACGTTCGATTGCTTGGGCGCGTCCAGGCGGTCCAGCACCGCGTACTACCCACTTGAAAATCCTCCCAAGTCATTTTTTTCCAGCTTGGTAAGTACGGAATCTGGCAGAAATTCGTCCAGCAAGCATCATACTACTCTCCACTCCTCCAACTCAAAATTTGCGTATAATTTTAGAATAAATATCAGTCACATCATGTTCAGACTATAACTTCGGTCTGAATCGAAAATTGCAACGGAAACGCTCAGTGAAACAGTTTCTGAACGAAATGCGGACAACAAAACGGCCGTAACGCCCAAAATTTAACGGTTTCAAACATTATTTGCACGGTTTCGAAACGATTTCTGGACGTTCCGTCGAACTGACGCACTGAACGCTACGAAATTTTAGGACGGCGCCCTCTCGGCCAAGCGATGGGCCCAGTAGCCGCAGTTGATCGCCGCTAGCGATGGGATGTTTGATTCGCGACACAGAGTTTGACGCCCTCGAAGAAGCCGACATCGTGCCGGGTTCCGTATTTTTATCTGGCCGCGGCCATTGGCTGGCCTCCTATCTGCCCGCAAAAGTGCTGAACCGGATCTGGACGTAACTGCCATTTCAGACCCCGTTCAGACTTTGTGACAGTCGATCTCCCTAGTTTGCCACTTTTCGGGCAACTGCCCGATTGGGCGCCACCGCGGATCTCCGAATCGCCCTGACTATCGGCCGCCCTGCGCTCGCGGTTCTCGTACGGGCCACTTTTCGGGCCTCACGGTTTGCCCAAACTTTTCGTTGGGGTTAATCGTAGTTACTAGAAGGGGACTAGTGGGGGGGCCAAGGCCCCCCACTTATTCGGACGCACTACGCCACCAGGGGCCCTGAGGCCCCCGCCGAAAGCTTCGACCCGCCGGGTTGAGCCCGCCGACCGGCCCGGCCCCTACGCCGGGGGGCGAACGCTCGGCGGCCTTCCTTTGGGGGCTTCCCATCGCGCGCGCTCGCGCCGGCCCGCCGCACCGTCGATCCCACGCTCCGTCCCTCACGGGCACGTCCAGCACGCGTCCTACTACTAGTACATCAACCCAGTCCGAATAGTACCGTACATTGTGAGATGTCGCCGTTTAGTGCATGCAAGTATTTCCTTACTCATTACTTCCTAACAACTGAAACTCACAATGCAGCTATGCCATGCAGGACACAATGTGGGTACCGCTTTAGCGGCAGCCATAACGACCAAACACTTCCATGCAAACTCAAATGTTCATCATTCATTAATATTCATTGAGTGGCAATCCTTTGTAAACACATGCACCATCGGTCATGCCCACTATGGCTTCATGTAGACAATGTTTTGTACATGACTCGACAGTGCCCTTGTGCGCGACCGTGGGGCGCGGCAGGCCAGCCCTGTCCATTCGTGGGTGTGGTGGGGAGCTGCCATGCATGCGTGTGTTTAGGGGGTGGTTGGCATGCGTACGTGGGTGTGGGGGGTGGCTGCCATGCGTGCGTGGGTGTGGGGGGTGGCTGGCATGCGTATGTGGGTGTGGGGGGTGGCTGGCATGCACGTGCATGTGGGGGGTGGCTGTCATGCATGCGTGCATGTGGGGGGTGGCTCGCATGCGTGCGTGGGTTTGTGGGGTGGCTGGCATGCATGCGTGGGTTTGTGGGGGGGCTGCCATGCATGCGTGCATGTGGGGGAGGGCTGGCATGTGTGCGTGGGTTTGGGGGTGGGCTGGCATGCGTGCGTGGTTGTGGGGGGGGGCGGCATGCATTTGCGGGTGAGCTAGGGAGCTGCCATGCATCCGTGGGTTTAGCGGGGCGCTGCCATGCGTGCCTGGGTTCGTGGGGTTACTGCCATGCGTGCGTGGGTGTGGGGGGTGGCTGGCATGCGTACATTGGTGAGGGGGGTGGCTGGCATGCATAAGTGGGTTTGTGGGGGGGCTGCCATGCATGCGTGCATGTGTGGGGGGGTGGCAAGCGTGTGTGGGTTTGCGGGGGGGCTGGCATGCATTCGTGGGTGTGGGGGTGGCTGGCATGCATGCGTGGGTTTAGGGGATGGCTGGCATGCATGCTTGCATGTGGGGGGGGCTGGCATGCATTCGTTGGTGTGGTGGGGAGCTGCCATGCATGCGTGGGTTTGTGGGGTGGCTGGCATGCATGCGTGGGTGTGGGGGGGGGCTGCCATGCGTGCGTGGGTTTGGGGGGGAGCTGCCATGCACGCATGGGTGTGGGGGGGGAGTGGCATGCATGCGTGGGTGTGGTGGGGAGCTGCCATGCGTACGTTGGTGACGGGGGTGGCTGGCATGCATAAGTGGGTTGGTGGGGTGGCTGGCATGCATGCGTGCATGTGGGGGGGGGCTGGCACGCGTGTGTGGGTTTGGGGGGTGGCTGGCATGCATGCGTGTGGGGGGGGGGCTGACATAAGTGCGTGGGTGTGGGGGTGGCTGGCATGCGTGCCTGGGTTTGGGGGTGGGCTGCCATGCGTGCGTGGGTTTAGGGGGGGGCTGGCATGCGTGCCTGGGTTCGTGGGGTGGGCTGCCATGCGTGCGTGCGTGTGGGGGGTGGCTGGCATGCGTACGTGGGTGTGGGGGGTGGCTGGCATGCACGTGCATGTGGGGGGTGGCTGGCATCCATGCGTGCATGTGGGGGGTGGCTGGCATGCATGCGTGGGCTCGTGGGGTGGCTGGCATCCGTGCGTGGGTTTGTGGGGTGGCTGGAATGCAAGCATGCATGTGGGGGGGGCTTGTTTGCATGTGGGGTGGCTGGCAAGCATGCGTGCATGTGGGGGTTGGCTGGCATGCGTGCGTGGGTTGGGGGGGTGGCTGCCATGCGTGCGTGGGTGTGGGGGGTGGCTGGCATGCATGCATGCATGTGGGGGGGGCTGGCATCCATGCGTGGGTTTGTGGGGTGGCTGGCATGCATGCGTGGGTTTGTGGGGTGGCTGGCATGCATGCGTGCATGAGGGGGGGGGCTGGCATGCGTGCGTGGGTGTGGGTGGGGGCGTACGTGGGTATGGGGGGTGGCTGGCATGCGTGCGTGGGTGTGGGGGGGAGTGGCATGCATGCGTGGGTGTGGTGGGGGGCTGCCATGCATGCGTGGCTTGAGGGGGGGCTGGCATGCGTGCCTGGGTTCGTGGGGTGGCTGCCATGCGTGCGTGGGTGTGGGGGGTGGCTGGCATGCGTACGTGGGTGTGGGGGGTGGCTGGCATGCATAAGTGGGTTTGTGTGTGTGTGGGGGGGTGGCTGGCATGCGTGCGTGGGCACGGGGGTGGCTGGCATGCGTGCGTGGGTTGGTGGGGTGCCTGGCATGCATAAGTGGGCCCGCGGTGCCCCTGATTGCTGTCTGGCCCCTAATCATGTGGATGTGGCTGGCTGCCTGCCCTCCTGTTTGCCCCATCCCCAAACCCCATGCCGCAAGGCTCGTAGCTCAAGCCCCATGGCTCATGCCCCATGGCCCTTGCCTGCCAGCCTACCTGTGCTGTATACCCTTGCAGCCTTTCCTGCCTCGCCTGGCGTGGCCTGCCCTGCCCTCTCTGCCCTCCCGCCCGCCCATGCGGTCCGTTGCCACGGATGGAAAATGAGAAGAAAACCAATATGGCCCCGCTGGCACCACAAATCACCTGGTTGGTCAACCAAGGGGATAGCCTGCACAATGAGACAGGAACACAGCAGACCCAGCAAAGCAAGATTCAGGTTGTAAGCCAGTGGAGATTACTTTTGACTTGCTTGTTGAAGAAATATAAAACACCTTCTACTGTCACACCTTCTATGAACAAATGGTTGATTGATCACCTTATACACCACGTAAACAAGTTACCAGATGCGCTCTTCACCCCAGTGAAAATCCATGTGCGAAGCAAGGCAGATTATCTTACGCAGTAAGCACCATGAATGTCAGCCACTACAGCAGTAAATGACGCCCTAAACTCATGACCAAAAAGGATCCACAGGGGCTTTCACCGCCCAGTATATTCCAGAAAAAATCATCACAGATCCTCTGGCAACGGACGTTGACACGGGAAACCCGAAGGACCATGAAGATGGCGTCCTGCACGGCTAAGAAAATGAAACGCAGACCTTTGCTACGCTATGTCTTCGCTGCGACTACGTGAATTCGGCCAAATGGAAACAACGCAACCGAGGAAACGCATCAGAAAGAGAGCAGGCACTAGCCCGGTCATCGAAACAAACGACTCACCATCGGCATCGCCAGCGTACGTCCCGTGGCAACAAATCCAGCGTTCATTCCAATATTGTGTGACGACAACAGAAACTCGTCGGCCACACCCACGCCTTCCACGAACAGCAAACTGATTTCACTAGGCACCCAATACGTCAAGCGAAGAAGCACGATAACATAATACCTAAATCTACAACGACATTCCATTTCCAGGTCGCTAGCTATCGCAGCAGGCCATAGCGCCCCGAACCTCTCTCCCACGCACGTGACTGCCCACCGACGGCCAGCCAGATCAGAAACAATTCAAAGGTACGCATCGAAATGGAACATTGAACGCTTTAAAAGCAATGCCTACGCATTGTCCATCGCCAATTTTCCAGGCAGCGTTGACCGCCATCCCCAGCCAGCAGGAAATTAAATCAAGTGCTGTCGCAGCATGTCGCCCCCTCACCCCCTCGCAGTCCTGGTTTATGCACGTTCGATTGCTTGGGCGCGTCCAGGCGGTCCAGCACCGCGTACTACCCACTTGAAAATCCTCCCAAGTCATTTTTTCCCTGCCTGGTAAGTACGGAATCTGGCAGAAATTCGTCCAGCAAGCATCATACTACTCTCCACTCCTCCAACTCAAAATTTGCGTATAAATTTAGAATCAATATCAGTCACATCATGTTCAGACTATAACTTCGGTCTGAATCGAAAAGTGATGCGGAACAACTCAGTGAAACGGTTTCTGAACGCAATGCGGACAGGAAAACGGCCGTAACGCCCAAATTTTTACGGTTTCTAATTACTTTTTTCACGGTTTCTAGACGATTTCTGAACGCTCCGTCGACCTGAAGCACTGAACACTACGGCCAAAAAGAACGGCACGCTCTCGGCCTAGCGATGGGCCCAGTAGCCGCAGTTGATCGCCGCAAGGCATGGGATGTTTCGTTAGAGATGCTTCGCGACACAGAGTTTGACGCCCGCGAAGAAGTCGACATCGTGCCGGGTTCCGTATTTTTATCTGGCCGCGGCCATTGGCTGGCCTCCCACCTGCCCGCAAAAACGCTGAACCGGATCTAGACGTAACTGCCGTTTCAGAGCCCGTTCAGAACTCCTGAGACTCGATCTGCCTAGTTTGCCACTTTTTTGGCAACTGCTCCGATTGGGCGGCACCGCGGATCCCCGGATCGCCCTGACTATCGGCCGCCCTGCGCTCGCGGTTCTCGTACGGGCCACTTTTCGGGCCTCACGGTTCGCCAAACTTTTGCGTTGGGGTTAATCGTAGTCACTAGAGGGGGACTAGTGGGGGGGCCAAGGCCCCCCACTTTTTCGGACGCACTACGCCACCAGGGGCCCTGAGGCCCCCGCCGAAAGCTTCGACCCGCCGGGTTGAGCCCGCCGACCGGGCCGGCCTACTACGCCGGGGGGCGAACGCTCGGCGGCCTTCCTTTGGGGGCTTCCCATCGCGCGCGCTCGCGCCGGCCCGCCGCACCGTCGATCCCACGCTCCGTCCCTCACGGGCACGTCCAGCACGCGTCCTACTACTAGTACATCAACCCAGTCTGAATAGTACCGTATATTGTGAGACGTCCCCGTTCATTGCATGCAAGTATTTCCTTACTCATTACTTCCTAACAACTGAAACTCACAATGCAGCTATGCCATGCAGGACACAATGTGGGTACCGCTTTTTGCAAGCGGCAGCCATAACGACCAAACACTTCCATGCAAACTCCCATGTCCGTTCATCATTCATTAATATACATTGAGTGGCAATCCTTTGTAAACACATGCACCATCGGTCATTCCCACTATGACTTAATGTAGACAAAGTTTTGTACATGACTCGACAGTGCCCTTGTGCGCGACCGTGGGGTGCGGCAGGCCAGCCCTGTCCATTCGTGGGTGTGGTGGGGAGCTGCCATGCATGCGTGGGTTTAGGGGGGGGCTGGCATGCGTGCGTGGCTGTGGGGGGTGGCTGCCATGCGTGCGTGGGTTTAGGGGGGGGGCTGGCCAGCCCTGTCCATTCGTGGGTGTGGTGGGGAGCTGCCATGCATGCGTGGGTTTAGGGGGGGCTGGCATGCGTATGTGGGTGTGGGGGGTGGCTGGCATACACGTGCATGTGGGGGGTGGCTGTCATGCATGCGTGCATGTGGGGGGTGGCTGGCATGCATGCGTGGGTTTGTGGGGGGGGTGGCATGTGTGCGTGGGTGTGGGGGTGGCTGGCATGCGTGCATGGGTTTGTGGGGTGGCTAGCATGCATGCGTGGGTGTGGGGGTAGCTGCCATGGACGCATGTGGGGCGGGGCAGGCTGGCATGCATGCGTGGGTGTGGGGGGGGGACGGCATGCGTACGTTGGTGACGGGGGTGGCTGGCATGCATAAGTGGGTTTGTGGGGTGGCTGGCATGCATGCGTGCATGTGGGGGGGGCTGGCACGCGTGTGTCGGTTTGGGGGGGGCTGGCATGCATGCGTGTGGGTGGGGGGGGGCTGCCCTGCGTGCGTGGGTGTGGGGGTGGCTGGCATGCGTGCCTGGGTTTGGGGGTGGGCTGCCATGCATGCGTGGGTTTAGGGGGTGGCTGGCATGCGTGCCTGGGTTCGTGGGGTGGGCTGCCATGCGTGCGTGGGTGTGGGGGGTGGCTGGCATGCGTACGTGGGTGTGGGGGGTGGCTGGCATGCACGTGCATGTGGGGGTGGCTGGCATCCATGCGTGCATGTGGGGGGTGGCTGGCATGCATGCGTGGGTTCGTGGGGTGGCTGGCATGCGTGCGTGGGTGTGGCGGTGGCTGGCATACGTGCATGGGTTTGTGGGGTGGCTGGAATGCAAGCATGCATGTGGGGGGGGGCTTGTTTGCATGTGGGGTGGCTGGCAAGCATGCGTGCATGTGGGGGTTAGCTGGCATGCGTGCGTGGGTTGGGGGGGCGGCTGCCATGGGTGCATGGGTGTGTGGGGTGGCTGGCATGCATGCGTGCAAGGGTTGGGGGGGCGGCTGCCATGCGTGCGTGGGTGTGGGGGGTGGCGTACGTGGGTATGGGGGGTGGCTGGCATGCGTGCGTGGGTGTGGGGGGGAGTGGCATGCATGCTTGGGTGTGGTGGGGGGCTGCCATGCATTCGTGGCTTGAGGGGGGGCTGGCATGCGTGCCTGGGTTCGTGGGGTGGCTGCCATGCGTGCATGGGTGTGGGGGGTGGCTGGCATGCGTAGTAACGTGGGTGTGGGGGATGGCTGGCATGCATAAGTGGGTTTGTGTGTGTGGGGGGGGGTGGCTGGCATGCGTGCGTGGGCATGGGGGTGGCTGGCATGCTACGTGGGTTGGTGGGGTGCCTGGCATGCATAAGTGGGCCCGCGGTGCCCCTGATTGCTGTCTGGCCCCTAATCATGTGGATGTGGCTGGCTGCCTGCCCTCCTGTTTGCCCCATCCCCAAAGCCCATGCCGCAAGGCTCGTAGCTCAAGCGCCATGGCTCATGCCCCATGGCCCTTGCCAGCCAGCCTACCTGTGCTGCATACCCTTGCATCCTTTCCTGCCTCGCCTGGCCTGGCCTGCCCTGCCCTCTCTGCCCTCCCGCCCGCCCATGCGGTCCGTTGCCACGGATGGAAAATGAGAAGAAAACCAATATGGCCCCGCTGGCACCACAAATCACCTGGTTGGTCAACCAAGGGGATAGCCTGCACAATGAGACAGGAACACAGCAGACCCATCAAAGCAAGATTCAGGTTGTAAGCCAGTGGAGATTACTTTTGACTTGCTTGATGAAGAAATATAAAACACCTTCTACTGTCACACCTTCTATGAACAAATGGTTGATTTATCACCTTATACACCACGTAAACATGTTACCAGACGCGCTCTTCAGCCCAGTGAAAATCCACGTGCGAAGCAAGGCAGATTATCTAACGCAGAAAGCACCATGAATGTCAGCCACTACAGCAGCAAATGACGCCATAAACTCATGACCAGGCAAGCATCCACAGGGGCTTTCACCGCCCAGCATATTCCAGAAAAAATCATCACAGATCCTCTGGCAACGGACGTTGACACGGGAAACCCGAAGGACCATGAAGATGGCGTCCTGCACGGCTAAGAAAATGAAACGCAGACCCTTGCTACGCTATGTCTTCGCTGCGACTACGTGAATTCGGCCCAATGGAAACAACGCAACCGAGGAAACGCATCAGAAAGAGAGCAGGCACTAGCCCGGTCATCGAAACAAACGACTCACCATCGGCATCGCCAGCGTACGTCCCGTGGCAACAAATCCAGCGTTCATTCCAATATTGTGTGACGACAACAGAAACTCGTCGGCCACACCCACGCCTTCCCCGAACAGCAAACTGATTTCACTAGGCACCCAATACGTCAAGCGAAGAAGCACGATAACATAATACCTAAATCTACAACGACATTCCATTTCCAGGTCTATCGCAGCAGGCCATAGCGCCCCGAACCTCTCCCACGCACGTGACTGCCCACCGACGTCCAGCCAGATCAGAAACAATTCAAAGGTACGCATCGAAATGGAACATTGAACGCTATAAAAGCAATGCCCACGCATTGTCCATCCCCAATTTTCCAGGCAGCGTTGACCGCCATCCCCAGCCAGCAGGAAATTAAATTAAGTGCTGTCGCAGCATGTCGCCCCCTCTCCCCCTCGCAGTCCTGGTTTATGCACGTTCGATTGCTTGGGCGCGTCCAGGCGGTCCAGCACCGCGTACTACCCACTTGAAAATCCTCCCAAGTCATTTTTTCCCTGCTTGGTAAGTACGGAATATGGCAGAAATTCGTCCAGCAAGCATCATACTACTCTCCACTCCTCCAACTCAAAATTTGCGTATAATTTTAGAATAAATATCAGTCACATCATGTTCAGACTATAACTTCGGTCTAGCATCGTACTACGCTCCGCTCCTCCAACTTAAATTTTGCGTGTACTTTTCAACTAAAATTAAGTCAGATCACGTTCAGACTTTAACTTCGGTCTGAATCGAAAAGTGATGCGGAACAACTCAGTGAAACGGTTTCTGAACGAAATGCCGACAACAAAACGGCCGTAACGCCCAAAATTTCACGGTTTCTCAACATTTTTTGCACGGTTTCGAAACAATTTCTGAACGCTCCGTCGAACTGACGCACTGAACGCTACGAATTTTTAGGACGGCGCCCTCTCGGCCAAGCGATGGGCCCAGTAGCCGCAGTTGATCGCCGCAGTCCATGGGAAGTTTGATTCGCGATCAAAGAGTTTGACGGCCGCGAAGAAGCCGACATCGTGCCGGGTTCCGTATTTTTATCTGGCCGCGGACATTGGCTGGCCTCCCACCTGCCCGCAAAAGTGCTGAACCGGATCTGGACGTAACTGCCGTTTCAGACCCCGTTCAGACTTTGTGACAGTCGATCTGCCTAGTTTGCCACTTTTCGGGCAACTGCTCCGATTGGGCGCCACCGCGGATCCCGGATCGCCCTGACTATCGGCCGCCCTGCGCTCGCGGTTTTCGTACGGGCCACTTTTCGGGCCTCACGGTTCGCCAAACTTTTGCGTTGGGGTTAATCGTAGTCACTAGAGGGGACTAGTGGGGGGCCAAGGCCCCCACTTTTTCGGACGCACTACGCCACCAGGGGCCCTGAGGCCCCCGCCGAAAGCTTCGACCCGCCGGGTTGAGCCCGCCGACCGGCCCGGCCCCTACGCCGGGGGGCGAACGCTCGGCGGCCTTCCTTTGGGGGCTTCCCATCGCGCGCGCTCGCGCCGGCCTGCCGCACCGTCGATCCCACGCTCCGTCCCTCACGTGCACGTCCAGCACGCGTCGTACTACTAGTACATCAACCCAGTCCGAATAGTACCGTATATTGTGAGACGTCGCCGTTCATTGCATGCAAGTATTTCCTTACTCATTACTTCCTAACAACTGAAACTGACAATGCAGCTATGCCATGCAGGACACAATGTGGGTACCGCTTTTTGCAAGCGGCAGCCATAACGACCAAACACTTCCATGCAAACTCCCATGTTCATCATTCATTAATATTCATTGAGTGGCAATCCTTTGTAAACACATGCACCGTCGTTCATGCCCACCATGACTTCATGTAGACAACGTTTTGTACATTACTCGACAGTGCCCTTGTGCGCGACCGTGGGGCGTGCCCTGTCCATTCGTGGGTGTGGTGGGGAGCTGCCATGCATGCGTGGGTTTAGAGGGTGGCTGGCATGTGTGCCTGGGTTTGTGGGGTGGCTGCCATGCGTGCGTGGGTGTGGGGGGTGGCTGGCATGCGTACGTGGGTGTGGGGGGTGGCTAGCATGCACGTGCATGCGGGGGGTGGCTGGCATGCATGCGTGCATGTGGGGGGTGGCTGGCATGCATGCGTGGGTTTGTGGGGTGGCTGATATGCGTGCGTGGGTGTGGGGGGTGGCTGGCATGCGTATGTGGGTGTGGGGGGTGGCTGGCATGCACGTGCATGTGGGGGGTGGCTGTCATGCATGCGTGCATGTGGGGGGTGGCTGGCATGCGTGCGTGGGTTTGTGGGGGGGTGGCATACGTGCGTGGGTGTGGGGGTGGCTGGCATGCGTGCATGGGTTTGTGGGGTGGCTGGCATGCATGCGTGGGTGTGGGCGGGAGCTGCCATGCACGCATGTGGGGCGGGGCAGGCTGGCATGCGTGCGTGGGTGTGGGGGGGGACGGCATGCGTACTTGGTGACGGGGGTGGCTGGCATGCATAAGTGGGTTTGTGGGGTGGCTGGCATGCATGCGTGCATGTGGGGGGGGCTGGCACGCGTGTGTGGGTTTGGGGGGGGCTGGCATGCATGCGTGTGGGGGGGGGGGGCTGACATGCATGCGTGGGTGTGGGTGGCTGGCATGCGTGCCTGGGTTTGGGGGTGGGCTGCCATGCGTGCGTGGGTTTAGGGGGTGGCTGGCATGCGTGCCTGGGTTCGTGGGGTGGGCTGCCATGCGTGCGTGGGTGTGGGGGGTGGCTGGCATGCACGTGCATGTGGGGGGTGGCTGGCATCCATGCGTGCGTGTGGGAGGTGGCTGGCATGCATGCGTGGGCTCGTGGGGTGGCTGGGATGCGTGCGTGGGTGTGGGGGTGGCTGGCATGCGTGCATGGGTTTGTGGGGTGGCTGGAATGCAAGCATGCATGTGGGGGGGGGCTTGTTTGCATGTGGGGTGGCTGGCAAGCATGCGTGCATGTGGGGGGTGGCTGGCATGTGTTTTGGGGTTGGGGGGGCGGCTGCCATGCGTGCGTGGGTGTGTGGGGGGGCTGGCATGCATGCATGCATGTGGGGGGGGCTGGCATCCATGCGTGGGTTTGTGGGGTGGCTGGCATGCATGCATGCACGAGGGGAGGGGCTGGCATGCGTGCGTGGGTGTGGGGGGGGCGTACGTGGGTATGGGGGGTGGCTGGCATGCGTCCGTGGGTGTGGGGGCGGAGTGGCATGCATGCGTGGGTGTGGTGGGGGGCTGCCATGCATGCGTGGGTTTAGGGGGGGCTGGCATGCGTGCCTGGGTTCGTGGGGTGGCTGCCATGTGTGCGTGGGTGTGAAGGGTGGCTGGCATGCGTACGTGGGTGTGGGGGGTGGCTGGCATGCATAAGTGGGTTTGTGTAAGGGGGGGGGGTGGCTGGCATGCGTGCGTGGGCATGGGGGTGGCTGGCATGCGTGCGTGGGTTGGTGGGGTGCCTGGCATGCATGCGTGGGCCCGCGGTGCCCCTGATTGCTGTCTGGCCCCTAATCATGTGGATGTGGCTGGCTGCCTGCCCTCCTGTTTGCCCCATCCCCAAACCCCATGCCGCAAGGCTCGTAGCTCAAGCCCCATGGCTCATGCCCCATGGCCCTTGCCTGCCAGCCTACCTGTGCTGTATACCCTTGCAGCCTTTCCTGCCTCGCCTGGCGTGGCCTGCCCTGCCCTCTCTGCCCTCCCGCCCGCCCATGCGGTCCGTTGCCACGGATGGAAAATGAGAAGAAAACGAATATGGCCCCGCTGGCACCACAAATCACCTGGTTGGTCAACCAAGGGGATAGCCTGCACAATGAGACAGGAACACAGAAGACCCAGCAAAGCAAGATTCAGGTTGTAAGCCAGTGGAGATTACTTTTGACTTGCTTGATGAAGAAATATAAAACACATTCTACTGTCACACCTTCTATGAACAAATGGTTGATTGATCACCTTATACACCACGTAAACATGTTACCAGACGCGCTCTTCACCCCAGTGAAAATCCACGCGCGAAGCAAGGCAGATTATCTTACGCAGTAAGCACCATGAATGTCAGCGAGTACAGCAGTAAATGACTCCCTAAACTCATGACCAGGCAAGCATCCACAGGGGCGTTCACCGCCCAGTATATTCCAGAAAAAAGCATCACAGATTCTAGCCCGGTCATCGAAACAAACGACTCACCATCGGCATCGCCAGCGTACGTCCCGTGGCAACAAGTGATTCCAGCGTTCATTCCAATATTGTGTGACGACAACAGAAACTCGTCGGCCACACCCACGCCTTCCACGAACAGCAAACTGATTTCACTAGGCACCCAATACGTCAAGCAAAGAAGCACGATAACATAATACCTAAATCTACAACGACATTCCATTTCCAGGTCCCTAGCTATCGCAGCAGGCCATAGCGCCCCGAACCTCTCCCACGCACGTGACTGCCCACCGACGTCCAGCCAGATCAGAAACAATTTAAAGGTACGCATCGAAATGGAACATTGAACGCTATAAAAGCAATGCCCACGCATTGTCCATCCCCAATTTTCCAGGCAGCGTTGACCGCCATCCCCAGCCAGCAGGAAATTAAATTAAGTGCTGTCGCAGCATGTCGCACCCTCTCCCCCTCGCAGTCCTGGTTTATGCACGTTCGATTGCTTGGGCGCGTCCAGGCGGTCCAGCACCGCGTACTACCCACTTGAAAATCCTCCCAAGTCATTTATTTCCAGCTTGGTAAGTACGGAATCTGGCAGAAATTCGTCCAGCAAGCATCATACTACTCTCCACTCCTCCAACTCAAATTTTGCGTATAATTTTAGAATAAATATCAGTCACATCATGTTCAGACTATAACTTCGGTCTGAATCGAAAATTGCAACGGAAACGCTCAGTGAAACGGTTTCTGAACGAAATGCGGACAACGAAACGGCCGTAACGCCCAAAATTTCACGGTTTCTAAACATTATTTGCACGGTTTCGAAACAATTTCTGGACGTTCCGTCGAACTGACGCACTGAACGCTACGAAATTTTAGGACGGCGCCCTCTCGGCCAAGCGATGGGCCCAGTAGCCGCAGTTGATCGCCGCTAGCGATGGGATGTTTGATTCGCGACACAGAGTTTGACGCCCTCGAAGAAGCCGACATCGTGCCGGGTTCCGTATTTTTATCTGGCCGCGGCCATTGGCTGGCCTCCTATCTGCCCGCAAAAGTGCTGAACCGGATCTGGACGTAACTGCCGTTTCAGACCCCGTTCAGACTTTGTGACAGTCGATCTGCCTAGTTTGCCACTTTTCGGGCAACTGCTCCGATTGGGCGCCACCGCGGATCTCCGGATCGCCCTGACTATCGGCCGCCCTGCGCTCGCGGTTCTCGTACGGGCCACTTTTCGGGCCTCACGGTTTGCCCAAACTTTTCGTTGGGGTTAATCGTAGTTACTAGAAGGGGACTAGTGGGGGGGCCAAGGCCCCCCACTTATTCGGACGCACTACGCCACCAGGGGCCCTGAGGCCCCCGCCGAAAGCTTCGACCCGCCGGGTTGAGCCCGCCGACCGGCCCGGCCCTACGCCGGGGGGCGAACGCTCGGCGGCCTTCCTTTGGGGGCTTCCCATCGCGCGCGCTCGCGCCGGCCCGCCGCACCGTCGATCCCACGCTCCGTCCCTCACGGGCACGTCCAGCACGCGTCGTACTACTAGTACATCAACCCAGTCCGAATAGTACCGTATATTGTGAGACGTCGCCGTTCATTGCATGCAAGTATTTCCTTACTCATTACTTCCTAACAACTGAAACTCACAATGCAGCTATGCCATGCAGGACACAATGTGGGTACCGCTTTTTGCAAGCGGCAGCCATAACGACCAAACACTTCCATGCAAACTCCCATGTTCATCATTCATTAATATTCATTGAGTGGCAATCCTTTGTAAACACATGCACCATCGGTCATGCCCACTATGACTTCATGTAGACAAAGTTTTGTACATGACTCGACAGTGCCCTTGTGCGCGACCGTGGGGCGCGGCAGGCCAGCCCTGTCCATTCGTGGGTGTGGTGGGGAGCTGCCATGCATGCGTGGGTTTAGGGGGGCTGGCATGCGTGCGTGGGTGTGGGGGGTGGCTGCCATGCGTGCGTGGGTGTGGGGGGTGGCTGGCATGCGTATGTGGGTGTGGGGGGTGGCTGGCATGCACGTGCATGTGGGGGGTGGCTGGCATGCATGCGTGCATGTGGGGGTGGCTGGCATGCGTGCGTGGGTTTGTGGGGTGGCTGGCATGCATGCGTGGGTGTGGGGGGGGCTGCCATGCATGCGTGCATGTGGGGCGGGCTGGCATGCGTGCGTGGGTTGGGGGGGGGGCGGCATGCGTACGTGGTGACGGGGGGGGCTGGCATGCATTTGCGGGTGGGGGGCTGCCATGCATGCGTGGGTTGGGGGGGGGCTGGCATGCGTGTGGGTTCGTGGGGGCTGGCATGCATGCGTGGGTGTGGGGGGGGCTGCATGCGTACATTGGTGTGGGGGTGGCTGCATGCATGTGGGTTTGGGGGGGCTGCCATGCATGCGTGGGTGTGGGGGGGTGGCATGCGTGTGTGGGTTTGGGGGGGCTGGCATGCATGTGTGGTGTGGGGGTGGCTGGCATGCATGCGTGGGTTTAGGGGATGGCTGGCATGCATGCTTGCATGTGGGGGGGCTGGCATGCATTCGTTGGTGTGGTGGGGGCTGGCATGCATGCGTGGGTTTGTGGGGTGGCTGGCATGCATGCGTGGGTGTGGGGGGGGCTGCCATGCGTGCGTGGGTTTGGGGGGGCTGCATGCACGCATGGGTGTGGGGGGGGAGTGGCATGCATGCGTGGGTGTGGTGGGGGCTGCCATGCGTACGTTGGTGGGGGGTGGCTGGCATGCATAAGTGGGTTGGTGGGGTGGCTGGCATGCATGCGTGCATGTGGGGGGGGCTGGCACGCGTGTGTGGGTTTGTGGGGTGGCTGGCATGCATGCGTGTGGGGGGGGGGGCTGACATAAGTGCGTGGGTGTGGGGGTGGCTGGCATGCGTGCGTGGGTTTGGGGGTGGCTGGCATGCGTGCGTGGTTTGGGGGGGGCTGGCATGCGTGCGTGGGTTGTGGGGTGGGCTGCCATGCGTGCGTGGGTGTGGGGGGTGGCTGGCATGCATGCGTGGGTGTGGGGGGTGGCTGGCATGCACGTGCATGTGGGGGGTGGCTGGCATGCATGCGTGCATGTGGGGGTTGGCTGGCATGCGTGCGTGGGTTGTGGGGCCGGCTGCCATGGGTGCGTGGGTGTGTGGGGTGGCTGGCATGCATGCGTGCATGGGTGGGGGGGCGGCTGCCATGCATGTGGGGTGGCTGGCAAGCATGCGTGGGTATGGGGGGTGGCTGGCATGCGTGCGTGGGTGGGGGGGTGGAGTGGCATGCATGCGTGGGTGTGGGGGGTGGCTGGCATGCATGCGTGCATGTGGGGGGGCTGGCATGCGTGCGTGGGTTGGTGGGGTGGCTGCCATGCGTGCGTGGGTGTGTGGGGTGGCTGGCATGCATGCGTGCATGTGGGGGGTGGCTGGCATGCGTGCGTGGGTTTGGGCGTACGTGGGTATGGGGGGTGGCTGGCATGCGTGCGTGGGTGTGGGGGTGGAGTGGCATGCATGCGTGGGTGTGGTGGGGGGCTGCCATGCATGCGTGGCTTGCGGGGGGGCTGGCATGCGTGCCTGGGTTCGTGGGTGGCTGCCATGCGTGCGTGGGTGTGGGGGGTGGCTGGCATGCGTACGTGGGTGTGGGGGGTGGCTGGCATGCATAAGTGGCTTGTGTGTGTGTGGGGGGTGGCTGGCATGCGTGCGTGGGCATACGGGGGTGGCTGGCATTCCGTGCGTGGGTTGGTGGGGTGCCTGGCATGCATAAGTGGGCCCGCGGTGCCCCTGATTGCTGTCTGGCCCCTAATCATGTGGATGTGGCTGGCTGCCTGCCCTCCTGTTTGCCCCATCCCCAAACCCCATGCCGCAAGGCTCGTAGCCTCAAGCCCCATGGCTCATGCCCCATGGCCCTTGCCTGCCAGCCTACCTGTGCTGTATACCCTTGCAGCCTTTCCTGCCTCGCCTGGCTGGCCTGCCCTGCCCTCTCTGCCCTTCTACTGTCACACCTTCTTGAACAAATGGTTGATTGATCACCTTATACACCACGTAAACATGTTACCACGCGTTCTTCAGCCCAGTGAAAATCCACGTGCGAAGCAAGGCAGATTATCTAACGCAGAAAGCACCATGAATGTCAGCGAGTACAGCAGTAAATGACGCCCTAAACTCATGACCAGGCAAGCATCCACAGGGGCTTTCACCGCCCAGTATATTCCAGAAAAAAGCATCACAGATCCTCTGGCAACGGACGTTGACACGGGAAACCCGAAGGACCATGAAGATGGCGTCCTGCACGGCTAAGAAAATGAAACGCAGACCCTTGCTACGCTATGTCTTCGCTGCGACTACGTGAATTCGGCCAAATGGAAACAACGCAACCGAGGAAACGCATCAGAAAGAGAGCAGGCACTAGGCCGGTCATCGAAACAAACGACTCACCATCGGCATCGCCAGCGTACGTCCCGTGGCAACAAATCCAGCGTTCATTCCAATATTGTGTGACGACAACAGAAACTCGTCGGCCACACCCACGCCTTCCACGAACAGCAAACTGATTTCACTAGGCACCCAATACGTCAAGCAAAGAAGCACGATAACATAATATTTACCTAAATCTACAACGACATTCCATTTCCAGGTCCCTAGCTATCGCAGCAGGCCATAGCGCCCCGAACCTCTCCCACGCACGTGACTGCCCACCGACGTCCAGCCAGATCAGAAACAATTCAAAGGTACGCATCGAAATGGAACATTGAACGCTATAAAAGCAATGCCCACGCATTGTCCATCCCCAATTTTCCAGGCAGCGTTGACCGCCATCCCCAGCCAGCAGGAAATTAAATTAAGTGCTGTCGCAGCATGTCGCCCCCTCTCCCCCTCGCAGTCCTGGTTCATGCACGTCGATTGCTTGGGCGCGTCCAGGCGGTCCAGCACCGCGTACTACCCACTTGAAAATCCTCCCAAGTCATTTTTTCCCAGCTTGGGAAATACGGAATCTGGCAGAAATTTGTCCAGCAAGCATCGTACTACTCTCCACTGCTCCAACTAAAAATTTGCGTATAATTTTAGAATAAATATCAGTCACATCATGTTCAGACTATAACTTCGGTCTGAATCGAAAATTGCAACGGAAACGCTCAGTGAAACGGTTTCTGAACGAAATGCGGACAACAAAACGGCCGTAACGCCCAAAAATTCACGGTTTCTCAACATTTTTTGCACGGTTTCGAAACAAAGTCTGAACGTTCCGTCTAACTGACGCACTGAACGCTACGAACTTTTAGGACGGCGCCCTCTCGGCCAAGCGATGGGCCCAGTAGCCGCAGTTGATCGCCGCAGTCCATGGGAAGTTTGATTCGCGATCAAAGAGTTTGACGGCCGCGAAGAAGCCGACATCGTGCCGGGTTCCGTATTTTTATCTGGCCGCGGACATTGGCTGGCCTCCCACCTGCCCGCAAAAGTGCTGAACCGGATCTGGACGTAACTGCCGTTTCAGACCCCGTTCAGACTTTGTGACAGTCGATCTGCCTAGTTTGCCACTTTTCGGGCAACTGCTCCGATTGGGCGCCACCGCGGATCCCCGGATCGCCCTGACTATCGGCCGCCCTGCGCTCGCGGTTTTCGTACGGGCCACTTTTCGGGCCTCACGGTTCGCCAAACTTTTGCGTTGGGGTTAATCGTAGTCACTAGAGGGGGACTAGTGGGGGGGCCAAGGCCCCCCACTTATTCGGACGCACTACGCCACCAGGGGCCCTGAGGCCCCCGCCGAAAGCTTCGACCCGCCGGGTTGAGCCCGCCGACCGGCCCGGACCCTACACCGGGGGGCGAACGCTCGGCGGCCTTCCTTTGGGGGCTTCCCATCGCGCGCGCTCGCGGCGGCCTGCCGCACCGTCGATCCCACGCTCCGTCCCTCACGGGCACGTCCAGCACGCGTCGTACTACTAGTACATCAACCCAATCCGAATAGTATTGTACATCGTGAGACGTCGCCGTTCATTGCATGCAAGTATTTCCTTACTCATTACTTCCTAACAACTGGAACTCACAATGCAGCTATGCCATGCAGGACACAATGTGGGTACCGCTTTTTGCAAGCGGCAGCCATAACGACCAAACACTCCCATGCAAACTCCCATGTTGATCATTCATTAATATTCATTGAGTGGCAATCCTTTGTAAACACATGCACCATCGGTCATGCCCACTATTAATTAATTAATTAATTAGACTCGTGCTCCCGTTGGGGAGTCACGGATGCCCACTATGACTTCATGTAGACAAAAGTTTTGTACATGACTCGACAGTGCCCTTGAGCGCGACCGTGGGGTGCGGCAGGCCAGACCTGTCCGTTCGTGGGTGTGGTGGGCAGCTACCATGCATGCGTGGGTTTTGGGGGGGGGGCTGGCATGCGTATGTGGGTGTGGGGGGTGGCTGGCATGCACGTGCATGTGGGGGGTGGCTGGCATGCGTACGTGGGTCTGGGGGGTGGCTAGCATGCACGTGCATGCGGGGGGTGGCTGGCATGCATGCGTGCATGTGGGGGGTGGCTGGCATGCACGTGCATGTGGGGGGTGGCTGGCATGCGTACGTGGGTCTGGGGGGTGGCTAGCATGCACGTGCATGCGGGGGGTGGCTGGCATGCATGCGTGCATGTGGGGGGTGGCTGGCATGCATGCGTGGGTTTGTGGGGTGGCTGCCATGCGTGCGTGGGTGTGGGGGGTGGCTGGCATGCGTATGTGGGTGTGGGGGGTGGCTAGCATGCACGTGCATGTGGGGGGTGGCTGTCATGCATGCGTGCGTGTGGGCGGGAGCTGCCATGGACGCATGTGGGGCGGGGCGGGCTGGCATGCGTGTGTGGGTGTGGGGGGGGGACGGCATGCGTACGTTGGTCACGGGGGTGGCTGGCATGCATAAGTGGGTTTGTGGGGTGGCTGGCATGCATGCGTGCATGTGGGGGGGGGCTGGCACGCGTGTGTGGGTTTGGGGGGGGCTGGCATGCATGCGTGTGTGTGTGGGGGGGCTGACATAAGTGCGTGGGTGTGGGGGTGGCTGGCATGCATGCCTGGGTTTGGGGATGGGCTGCCATGCGTGCGTGGGTTTGTGGGGTGGCTGGAATGCGTGCCTGGGTTCGTAGGGTGGGCTGCCATGCGTGCGTGGGTGTGTGGGGGGGGTGGCATGCGTACGTGGGTGTGGGGGGTGGCTGGCATCCATGCATGCATGTGGGGGGTGGCTGGCATGCATGCGTGGGCTCGTGGGGGGGCTGGCATGCGTGCGTGGGTGTGGGGGGGGGCTGGCATGCATGCATGCATGTGGGGGGGGCTGGCATCCATGCGTGAATTTGCGGGGTGGCTGGCATGCATGTGTGCATGAGGGGGGGGCTGGCATGCGTGCGTGGGTGTGGGGGGGGCGTATGTGGGTATGGGGGGTGGCTGCCATGCATGCGTGGCTTGAGGGGGGGCTGCCATGCGTGCCTGGGTTCGTGGGGTGGCTGCCATGCTTGCGTGGGTGTGGGGGGTGGCTGGCATGCGTACGTGGGTGTGGGGGGTGGCTGGCATGCATAAGTGGGTTTTTGTAAGGGGGGGGGGGTTGCTGGCATGCGTGCGTGGGCATGGGGGTGGCTGGCATGCGTGCGTGGGTTGGTGGGGTGCCTGGCATGCATAAGTGGGCCCGCGGTGCCCCTGATTGCTGTCTGGCGCCTAATCATGTGGATGTGGCTGGCTGCCTGCCCTCCTGTTTGCCCCATCCCCAAACCCCATGCCGCAAGGCTCGTAGCTCAAGCCCCATGGCTCATGCCCCATGGCCCTTGCCTGCCAGCCTACCTGTGCTGCATACCCTTGCAGCCTTTCCTGCCTCGCCTGGCCTGGCCTGCCCTGCCCTCTCTGCCCTCCCGCCCGCCCATGCGGTCCGTTGCCACGGATGGAAAATGAGAAGAAAAACAAAACAATATGGCCCCGCTGGCACCACAAATCACCTGGTTGGTCAACCAAGGGGATAGCCTGCACAATGAGACAGGAACACAGCAGACCCAGCAAAGCAAGATTCAGGTTGTAAGCCAGTGGAGATTACGTTTGACTTGCTTGATGAAGAAATGCAACACACCTTCTACGGTCACACCTTCTATCAAGGAGACAACCAGTTCTATGAACAAATGGTTGATTGATCACCTTATACACCAAGTAAACATGTTACCAGACGCGCTCTTCAGCCCAGTGAAAATCCACGTGCGAAGCAAGGCAGATTATCTTACGCAGTAAGCACCATGAATGTCAGCCACTACAGCAGTAAATGACGCCCTAAACTCATGACCATGCAAGCATCCACAGCGGCTTTCACCGCCCAGTATATTCCAGTAAATAGCATCACAGATCCTCTGGCAACGGACGTTGACACGGGAAACCCGAAGGACCATGAAGATGGCGTCCTGCACGGCTAAGAAAATGAAACGCTGCAGACCCTTGCTACGCTATGTCTTCGCTGCGACTAGGTGAAGTCGGCCAAATGGAAACAACGCAACCGAGGAAACGCATCAAAAAGAGAGCAGGCACAACCCCGGTCATCGAAACAAACGACTCACCATCGGCATCGCCAGCGTACGTCCCGTGGCAACAAACCCAGCGTTCATTCCAATATTGTGTGACGACAACAGAAACTCGTCGGCCACACCCACGCCTTCCACGAACAGCAAACTGATTTCACTAGGCACCCAATACGTCAAGCAAAGAAGCACGATAACATAATACCTAAATCTACAACGACATTCCATTTCCAGGTCGCTAGCTATCGCAGCAGGCCATAGCGCCACGAACCTCTCCCACGCACGTGAATGCCCATCGACGGCCAGCCAGATCAGAAACAATTCAAAGGTACGCATCGAAATGGAACATTGAACGCTATAAAAACAATGCCCACGCATTGTCCATCCCCAATTTTCCAGGCAGCGTTGACCGCCATCCCCAGCCAGCAGGCAATTAAATTTAAGTGCTGTCGCAGCATGTCGCCCCCTCACCTCCTAGCAGTCCTGGTTTATGCACGTCGATTGCTTGGGCGCGTCCAGGCGGTCCAGCACCGCGTACTACCCACTTGAAAATCCTCCAAGTCATTTTTTCCCAGCTTGGTAAGTACGGCATCTTGCAGAAATTCGTCCAGCAAGAATCCTACTACGCTCCACTCCTCCAACTAAAAATGTGCGTATAATTTTAGAATAAATATCAGTCACATCATGTTCAGACTATAACTTCGGTCTGAATCGAAAGGTGATGCGGAACAACTCAGTGAAACGGTTTCTGAACGAAATGCGGACAACAAAACGGCCGTAACGCCCAAAATTTCACGGTTTCTAAACAACATTTACACGGTTTCGAAACAATTTCTGAACATTCCGTCGAACTGACGCACTGAACGCTACGAATTTTTAGGACGGCGCGTTCTCGGCCAAGCGATGGGCCCAGTAGCCGCAGTTGATCTCCACAAGGCATGGGATGTTTGATTCGCGACATTGTTTGACGGGGCGCGCAACAAGCCGACATCGTGCCGGGTTCCGTATTTTTATCTGGCCGCGGCCATTGGCTGGCCTCCTATCTGCCCGCAAAAGTGCTGAACCGGATCTGGACAAAACTGCCATTTCAGGCCCGTTAAGTAAGATCTCAGACTCGATCTCCCTAGTTTGCCACTTTTCGGGCAACTGCTCCGATTGGGCGCCACCGCGGATCCCCGGATCGCCCTGACTATCGGCCGCCCTGCGCTCGCGGTTCTCGTACGGGCCACTTTTCGGGCCTCACGGTTCGCCAAACTTTTGCGTTGGGGTTAATCGTAGTCACTAGAAGGGGACTAGTGGGGGGGCCAAGGCCCCCCACTTATTCGGACGCACTACGCCACCAGGGGCCTTGAGGCCTCTGCCGAAAGCTTCGGCAGGCCGGGTTGAGCCCGCCGACCGGCCCGGCCTACTACGCCGGGGGGCGAACGCTCGGCGGGCTTCCTTTGGGGGCTTCCCATCGCGCGCGCTCGCGCCGGCCCGCCGCACCGTCGATCCTACGCTCCGTCCCTCACGGGCACGTCCAGCACGCGTCGTACTACTAGTACATCAACCCAGTCCGAATAGTACTGTATATTGTGAGACGTCGGGCGCCGTTCATTGCATGCAAGTATTTCCTTACTCACGACTTCCTCACAATGCAGCTATGCCATGTAGGACACAATGTGGGCACCGCTTTTTGCAAGCGGCAGCCATAACGACCAAGCACTCCCATGCAAACTCCCATGTTCATTATTCATTAACATTAATGGAGTGGCAATCCTTTCATTCCTTTGTTCACACATGCACCATCGGTCATTCCCACTATTATATTGAAACAAAATTAAATTATAACATGACTCCGTTGTGCCCACTATGACTTCATTTAGACAATGTTTTGTTAAGGACTCGACGGTGCCCTTGTGCGCGACGGTGGGCATTGCTAATGGCGCCCGATCCATGCCCCCTGGCCCAGGCGTACGTGGGCGTGGAAGGGGGGCTGGCATGCATGCGTGGGTTTGTGGGATGGCTGGCATGCATGCGTGCCTGTGTGGGGTGGCTGGCATGCCTGCGTGGGTTTGTGGGGTGGCTTGCATGCGTGCGTGGGTTTGTGGGGTGGGTGGCATGCCTGCGAGCATGTGGGGGGTGGCTGGCATGCGTGCGTGGGTTTGGGGGGGGGCTGCCATACGTGCGTGGGTTTGGCGGAGGGCTGGCAGGAATGCATGCACGTGGGGGGGGCTTGCATGCGTGCGTGGGTTTGTGGGGTGGCTGGCATGCATGCGTGCATGTGGGGGGGGCTGCCATGCGTGCGTGGGTGTGTGTGGGGGGGCTGGCATGCGTGCGCGGGTGTGGGGGGGCTGGCATGCGTACGTGGGTTTGTGGGGTGGCTGGCATGCATGCGTGCATGTGGGGGGAGCTGGCATGCGTGCGCGGGTGTGTGGGTGGCTGGCGTGCGTGCGTGGGTGTGGGGGGTGGCTGGCATGCGTGCGTGGGGTTGTGGGGTGGCATGCATGCATGCTAGGTGTGGGGGGGGCTGCCATGCGTGCGTGGGTTTGGGGAGGATGGCATGCGTGCGTGGGTGTGTCGGGGGCTAGCATGCGTGCGTGGGGTTGTGGGGTGGCTGGCATGCATGCGTGCATGTGGGGAGGGGCTTCCATGCGTGCGTGGGTTTGGGGGAGGGCTACCATGCGTTTGTGGGTGTGTGGGGGGGCTGGCATCCATGCCTGGGGTTTTTTGGGGGGCTTCCATGCATGCGTGGGTGTGGCGGGGGGCTGGCATGCGTGCGTGGGTGTGGAGGGGAGCTGCCATGCATGCATGTGGGGCGGGGCGGGCTGCCATGCGTGCGTGTGTGTGGGGGGGAGTGGCATGCATTTGTGGGTGCGGTGGGGAGCTGCCATGCATGCGTTGGTTTAGGGGGGTGGCTGGCATGGGTGCCTGGGTTCGTGGGGTGGCTGCCATGCATGCGTGGGTATGGGGGGTGGCTGGCATGCGTATGTAGGTGTGGGGGGTGGCTGGCATGCACAAGTGGGTTTGTGGGAGGACTGGCATGCGTGCGTGGGTGTGAAAGGGGCTGCCATGCGTGCGTGGGTTTGTGGGATGGCTGGCATGCATGCGTGCATGTGGGGGGGGGCTAGCATGCATTCGTGGGTGTGGTGGGGTGCTGCCATGCATGCGTGGGTGTGGGGGGGCTGACATGCGTGCCTGGGTTCGTGGGGTGGCTGCCATGCGTGCGTGGGTGTAGGGGGTGGCTGGCATGAGTACGTTGGTGAGGGGGGTGGCTGGCATGCATAAGTGGGCCCGCGGTGCCCCTGATTGCTGTCTGGCCCCTAATCATGTGGATGTGGCTGGCTGCCTGCCCGCCTGTTTGCCCCATCCCCAAACCCCATGCCGCAAGGCTCGTGGCTCAAGCCCCATGGCTCATGCCCCATGGCCCTTGCCTGCCAGCCTAGCTGTGCTGCATACCCTCCCCTGCCTCGCCTGGCCTGGCCTTGCCTGCCCTGCCCTCTCTGCCTGGGGATAGCCTGCACAATGAGACAGAAACACAACAGACCCAGCAAAGCAAGATTCATGTTGTAAGCCAGTGGAGATTACTTTTGACTTGCTTGATGAAGAAATATAACACACCTTCTACTGTCACACCTTCTGTAAACAAATGATTTATTGATCACCTTATACACCACGTAGACATGTTACCAGACGCGCTCTTCAGCCCAGTGAAAATCCACGTGCGAAGCACGGCAGATTATCTAACGCAGTAAGCACCATGAATGTCAGCCAGTAAAGCAGTAAATGACGCCCTAAACTCGTTACCAGGCAAGAATCCAGAGGGGCATGCCTAGTATATTCCAGTAAATAGCATCACAGATCATCTGGCAACGGACGTTCACACGGGAAACGCGAAGGACCGTGAAGATGGCGTCCTGCACGGCTAAGAAAATGAAACGCAGACCCTTGCTACGCTATGTCTTCGCTGCGACTAGGTGAATTCGGCCCAATGGAAACAACGCAACCGAGGAAACGCATCAGAAAGAGAGCAGGCACTAGCCCTGTCATCGAAACAACCGACTCACCATCGGCATCGCCAGCGTACGTCCCGTCGCAACAAATGATTCCAGCGTTCATTCCAATATGGTGTGACGACAACAGAAACTCGTCGGCCACACCCACGCCTTCCACGAACAGCAAACTGATTTCACTAGGCACCCAATACGTCAAGCAAAGAAGCACGATAGCATAATACCTAAATCTACAACGACATTCCATTTCCAGCTAGCTAGCTATCGCAGCAGGCCAGAGCTCCCCGAACCTCTCCCACGCACGTGACTGCCCACCGACGGCCAGCCATAAGAAACAATTCAAAGGTACGCATCGAAATTGAACATTGAACGCTATAAAAGCAACGTCCACGCATTGTCCATCCCCAATTTTCCAGGCAGCGTTCACCGCCATCCCCAGCCAGCAGGAATCAAGTGCTGTCGCAGCATGTCGCCCCCTCACCCCCTCGCAGTCCTGGTTTATGCACGTTCGGTTGCTTGGGCGCGTCCAGGCGGTCCAGCACCGCGTACTACCCACTTGAAAATCCTCCCAAGTCATTTTTTCCCTGCTTGTGAAGTACGGAATCTGGCAGACATCGTCCAGCAAGCATCGTACTACGCTCCGCTCCTCCAAGTCAAATTCTGCGTGCACTCTTCATCTTAAATTCACGGTCAGATCACGTTCAGACTTAAATTTCGGTCTGAATCGAAAATTGCTATGGAATCCTAAGTTATACGGTTTCTGAACGAAATGCGTTCAGTTTTTCTGAACAAACCTCGCCTGTACATGCCGGGGTTGTACGTCTCCCGAGAACGGCGCGTTCTCGGCCTAGCGATGGGCCCAGTAGGCGTACTTCCGCGTCCCACATCGGTCTACTAGCCGCCGAAAGTTTGATTCGCGTCTTTGTTTGACGGGGCGCGCAACAAGCCGACATCGTGCCGGGTTCCGTATTTTTATCTGGCCGCGGCCATTGGCGGGCCTCCCCACCTGTGCGCAAACGAGCTGAACAGGATCTGGACATAACTGCCATTTCAGGCCCGTTCAGGAAACCTTAACACTCGATCTGCCTAGTTTGCCACTTTTCGGGCAACTGCCCCGATTGGGCGGCACCGCGGATCCCCGGATCGCCCTGACTATCGGCCGCCCTGCGCTCGCGGTTTTCGTACGGGCCACTTTTCGGGCCTCACGGTTCGCCAAACTTTTGCGTTGGGGTTAATCGTAGTCACTAGAAGGGGACTAGTGGGGGGGCCAAGGCCCCCCACTTATTCGGACGCACTACGCCACCAGGGGCCCTGAGGCCCCCGCCGAAAGCTTCGACCCGCCGGGTTGAGCCCGCCGACCGGGCCGGCCCCTACGCCGGGGGGCGAACGCTCGGCGGCCTTCCTTTGGGGGCTTCCCATCGCGCGCGCTCGCGCCGGCCCGCCGCACCGTCGATCCCACGCTCCGTCCCTCACGGGCACGTCCAGCACGCGTCGTACTACTAGTACATCAACCCAATGCGAATAGTACCGTATATTGTGAGACGTCGCCGTTCATTGCATGCAAGTATTTCCTTACTCATTACTTCTAACAATTGAAACTCTCAATGCAGCTATGCCATGCAGGACACAATGTGGGTACCGCTTTTTGCAAGCGGCAGCCATAACCAACAAACACTCCCATGCAAACTCCCATGTTGATCATTCATTAATATTCATTGAGTGGCAATCCTTTGTAAACACATGCACCAATTCGGTCATGCCCACTATGACTTCATGTAGACAAAGTTTTGTACATGACTCGACAGTGCCCTTGTGCGCGACCGTGGGGCGCGGCAGGCCAGCCCTGTCCATTCGTGGGTGTGGTGGGGAGCTGCCATGCATGCGTGGGTTTAGGGGGGGCTGGCATGCGTGCGTGGGTGTGGGGGGTGGCTGGCATGCGTATGTGGGTGTGGGGGGTGGCTGGCATACATGGGTGTGTGGGGGGGCTGGCATGCATGAGTGGGTTTGTGGGGGCGCTGGCATGCGTGTGTCGGTGTGGGGGTGGCTGGCATGCGTGCATGAGTTTGTGGGGTAGCTGGCATGCATGCGTGGGTGTGGGGGGAGCTGCCATGCACGCATGTGGGGCGGGGCGGGCTGGCATGCGTGCGTGGGTGTGGGGGGGGGCGGCATGCGTACGTTGGTGACGGGGGTGGCTGGCATGCATAAGTGGGTTTGTGGGGGGGCTGCCATGCATGCGTGGGTGTGGGGGGGCTGGCACGCGTGTGTGGGTTTGGGGGGGGCTGGCATGCATGCGTGGGTGTGGGGGGGGCTGACATGCGTGCGTGGGTGTGGGGGTGGCTTGCATGCGTGCCTGGGTTTGGGGGTGGGCTGCCATGCGTGCGTGGGTTTAGGGGGGGCTGGCATGCGTGCCTGGGTTTGTGGGGGGTGGCTGGCATCCATGTGTGCATGTGGGGGGTGGCTGGCATGCATGCGTGGGCTCGTGGGGTGGCTGGCATGCGTGCGTGCATGTGGGGTGGCTGGCATGCGTGCATGGGTTTGTTGGGTGGCTGGAATGCAAGCATGCATGTGGGGGGGGCTTGTTTGCATGTGGGGTGGCTGGCAAGCATGCGTGCATGTGGGGGGTGGCTGGCATGCGTGCGTGGGTTGGGGGGCGGCTGCCATGCGTGCGTGGGTGTGGGGGGGGCTGGCATGCATGCATGCATGTGGGGGGGCTGGCATGCATGCGTGGGTTTGTGGGGTGGCTGGCATGCATGCGTGCATGAGGGGGGGGGTGGCACGCGTATGTGGGTGTGGGGGGGGCCGACATGCGTGCGTGGGTGTGGGGGTGGCTGGCATGCGTGCGTGGGGGGGGGGGGGGCTGGCATGCATGCGTGCATGTGGGGGTGGCTGGCATGCATGCGTGGGTTTGTGGGGTGGCTGCCATGCATGCGAGGGTGTGGGGGGGGATGGCAGGAATGCATGCATGTGGGGGGGGTGGCTGGCATGCATGCGTGCATGTGGGGGTTGGCTGGCATGCGTGCGTGGGTTGGGGGGCCGGCTGCCATGGGTGCGTGGGTGTGTGGGGTGGCTGGCATGCATGCGTGCATGGGTTGGGGGGCGGCTGCCATGCGTGCGTGGGTGTGGGGGGGGCGTACGTGGGTATGGGGGTGGCTGGCATGCGTGCGTGGGTGTGGGGGTGGAGTGGCATGCATGCGTGGGTGTGGTGGGGGGCTGCCATGCATGCGTGGCTTGAGGGGGGGGCTGGCATGCGTGCCTGGGTTCGTGGGGTGGCTGCCATGCGTGCGTGGGTGTGGGGGGTGGCTGGCGTGCGTACGTGGGTGTGGGGGTGGCTGGCATGCATAAGTGGGTTTGTGTGTGGGGGGGGGGTGGCTGGCATGCGTGCGTGGGCATGGGGGTGGCTGGCATGGGTGCGTGGGTTGGTGGGGTGCCTGGCATGCATAAGTGGGCCCGCGGTGCCCCTGATTGCTGTCTGGCCCCTAATCATGTGGATGTGGCTGGCTGCCTGCCCTCCTGTTTGCCCCATCCCCAAACCCCATGCCGCAAGGCTCGTAGCTCAAGCCCCATGGCTCATGCCCCATGGCCCTTGCCTGCCAGCCTACCTGTGCTGCATACCCTTGCAGCCTTTCCTGCCTCGCCTGGCCTGGCCTGGCCTGCCCTGCCCTCTCTGCCCTCCCGCCCGCCCATGCGGTCCGTTGCCACGGATGGAAAATGAGAAGAAACGAATATGGCCCCGCTGGCACCACAAATCACCTGGTTGGTCAACCAAGGGGATAGCCTGCACAATGAGACAGGAACACAGCAGACCCAGCAAAGCAAGATTCAGGTTGTAAGCCAGTGGAGATTACTTTTGACTTGCTTGATGAAGAAATATAAAACACCTTCTACTGTCACACCTTCTATGAACAAATGGTTGATTGATCACCTTATACACCACGTAAACATGTTACCAGACGCGCTCTTCAGCCCAGTGAAAATCCACGTGCGAAGCAAGGCAGATTATCTAACGCAGAAAGCACCATGAATGTCAGCGAGTACAGCAGTAAATGACGCCCTAAACTCATGACCAGGCAAGCATCCACAGGGGCTTTCACCGCCCAGTATATTCCAGAAAAAAGCATCACAGATCCTCTGGCAACGGACGTTGACACGGGAAACCCGAAGGACCATGAAGATGGCGTCCTGCACGGCTAAGAAAATGAAACGCAGACCCTTGCTACGCTATGTCTTCGCTGCGACTACGTGAATTCGGCCAAATGGAAACAACGCAACCGAGGAAACGCATCAGAAAGAGAGCAGGCACTAGGCCGGTCATCGAAACAAACGACTCACCATCGGCATCGCCAGCGTACGTCCCGTGGCAACAAATCCAGCGTTCATTCCAATATTGTGTGACGACAACAGAAACTCGTCGGCCACACCCACGCCTTCCACGAACAGCAAACTGATTTCACTAGGCACCCAATACGTCAAGCAAAGAAGCACGATAACATAATATTTACCTAAATCTACAACGACATTCCATTTCCAGGTCCCTAGCTATCGCAGCAGGCCATAGCGCCCCGAACCTCTCCCACGCACGTGACTGCCCACCGACGTCCAGCCAGATCAGAAACAATTCAAAGGTACGCATCGAAATGGAACATTGAACGCTATAAAAGCAATGCCCACGCATTGTCCATCCCCAATTTTCCAGGCAGCGTTGACCGCCATCCCCAGCCAGCAGGAAATTAAATTAAGTGCTGTCGCAGCATGTCGCCCCCTCTCCCCCTCGCAGTCCTGGTTCATGCACGTCGATTGCTTGGGCGCGTCCAGGCGGTCCAGCACCGCGTACTACCCACTTGAAAATCCTCCCAAGTCATTTTTTCCCAGCTTGGGAAATACGGAATCTGGCAGAAATTTGTCCAGCAAGCATCGTACTACTCTCCACTGCTCCAACTAAAAATTTGCGTATAATTTTAGAATAAATATCAGTCACATCATGTTCAGACTATAACTTCGGTCTGAATCGAAAATTGCAACGGAAACGCTCAGTGAAACGGTTTCTGAACGAAATGCGGACAACAAAACGGCCGTAACGCCCAAAAATTCACGGTTTCTAAACATTATTTGCACGGTTTCGAAACAAAGTCTGAACGTTCCGTCTAACTGACGCACTGAACGCTACGAACTTTTAGGACGGCGCCCTCTCGGCCAAGCGATGGGCTCAGTAGCCGCAGTTGATCGCCGCAGTCCATGGGATGTTTGATTCGCGATCAAAGAGTTTGACGCCCGCGAAGAAGCCGACATCGTGCCGGGTTCCGTATTTTTATCTGGCCGCGGCCATTGGCGGGCCTCCCACCTGCCCGCAAAAGTGCTGAACCGGATCTGGACGTAACTGCCGTTTCAGACCCCGTTCAGAACTCCTGACAATCGATCTGCCTAGTTTGCCACTTTTCGGGCAACTGCTCCGATTGGGCGCCACCGCGGATCCCCGGATCGCCCTGACTATCGGCCGCCCTGCGCTCGCGGTTCTCGTACGGGCCACTTTTCGGGCCTCACGGTTCGCCAAACTTTTGCGATGGGCTAAATCGTAGTTACTAGAAGGGGATCGGGGATCTCTACTTTGGTGTTTCTCTTGAAGTCGCAACCTTCCGGGTAGTACAACGTTGATCAGATGTCTGTCATCCGAGAAGATTCATAGAGTTGCGGAAAACTTACGGTGTTACAGACTGAGACACATCCTGATGTGACTGTCTTGCTCTGTAACACTAGAAGTCAGCCGTAACCGTTGTCTCTACTAGGCAGACGATCGCGACTCCATGTGGAAGTATGAGTAGTTCGAAGACACAATCACCTTTACCCCCTACTAATCAAGGTTTGGGAGATCCGTCATCATCTCTGGAACCCATTGCTAGGGAAGGTGCTGAGACAACTACTCATACTCCACGGCGTCAACTTAATTTCAATCGTACTTCTATGACTGAAGTGAGGCGGGTTACACAATCACCTTCATCCCTACGGAACCAGGTGTGGGCGACTTCTTCTCCTTCACCTCTCCCTAGAAAAGGGTGTTGCATAAGCCATTATTAACGCACCACTAAGTCACCGTCCCTTTCTTTAAATTCGTGCAATATTTCATTGACAAGCGTCCTTACTTACGGGCTTTCGGCTGGCTGGCCGCATCGTGCTGAAGTCCGACCACCGCCCTGTCTGTCGTGGCTGCTGACGCCGCAGTCTCTGCCTAGCTCCAAACATCTTTATATATCGGCATTACGCAAGTGTTGCTACGTTTCGAGCAGGGCATGCGGAGTGTTGGGCCAGTAGCTCAGCAGGTCCGGCTCCAGAATCCTGCTAGGAGCTGTCTTTTTTCCCTGCAGGCTCTGTTTTCGGCCAGGCTGACATGGCGCTACGGGTTATGGCTGAGCCGACGCACTGTTGCTGCCGACGGCACCTATCACCCGGTTTCCGGGTTGCGGCTGCACGCACGACCACCACCGCGACCGCCTGACGACGTCGCCGTCTAAGGTTGTTTTTTTTTCCCGGTGCTGCTTTTCTTTGACGACATTTTTACGGTGTGGCTCAGGTTACACCTCGTGTCTTTTGAGGGTGGCTCCGGATGAGCGGACAGTAGGGATTCATGGCTGCCTTTTTTACGCAAGGTTCCTTTTGCACTCACTTGACAATCTTTCAGGATCCTTTTCTTCGGTGCATGGGCAGCCTACCCTTGCTGTTTAAGGACTGTGGCACGTCCTTAATTCACGCGTCGCCAAACATTTGTTTCAGTTGTGGGGGAAACTCTTCCTTTTCTTGTTGAGCATCATGACAGTGGAGGCGTTCTAGGTTGAGCTTTGGTTCCTCCCACGTGTATGGTGGTTTGGTTTTGGTGGGGAGGAGAACAACGGCATTTGTGTTGTTCCCACTAGCATCATGGTACTATGGGTAGGGCGAGCTCCCTAGGAGTTGTCCAGATTGGTGGCAGCTACGTCTGGTTACCCTGAGCAATTTTTTGCGGGGGAGTGGACATCCTGGATGTCTGCAATGTAATTTCCAGACGGCATCACACATGCCAGGGCAGAACAACAGCATTTACGGGGTTTCCACTATCATACTTGGACAGCTGTGTCTAGTTACCCTGAGAAAATTTCTGCGGGGGAGTGGATATCCCAGGTCTGCCAAAAGGGTGCCAGATGCTATCATGGAGGCATATGGCATGGTAGATGCCACCACATCAGGGGACATCGGGATACCTGCAGTGGGTTGTCCCCTAGAGGGTATCACACGTGCACCCATGAGTTGCCAGGTGTCTCTTGCATGGGTTGCCCACTTGCTAGACGGTGTCCTTTGACACATGTTCCCAGAGGGGGTGGACCACTTGCTTGACAATGTCCCTTTACAAGTGGGGTGTGGGTCACTTGCCAGTTGGGGCCCTTACCTGCGCCAGACCATTGTGACCACGCATTTACTTCTCCCAGGACAGGATGGTTACCACTGCTTGTTGGCAGATGGTCCCTGTTGGGCCTAGGAGGTGCACTAGGACAGCAAGTATGGACACCAGGGCTGCTGTCATAGTTCTTATCTGTGAATATATCTGATATAGTTCTCAGATCAGAATTTTTGACACTGGTCAAGGCGTTTTTAGGCCCATTTTTTCGATTTTTGGGCAATTCTGCTGGCTGTTGGACAACCTCAGGCCCTTGTGTTCCTCCGGCTTAGGAGTTCTGGCTACCTGGCACTTGGTAGTAGCCCTGTTCGAGTCTGCTATCTTAATAGGTTGGCAGTCTGTGGCTTGCCTACTAGGCAGTTTTCTGAGTGCCATAGTGAAGAGTGCTGGCTCCTTCCTGCAGCCTGATTGACGTTTAGTCCGGGCAGTTGACAGCATGTGGTCCTTCTTCCAAGCAGCTTCTGGAGCCAGGCTCATTGGTGTCCGTCCCAGGCCTCCATAAAGCAGCTTAGTCACTTCCCCATAGCGTGATCGGCGCAAGCAGCTAGTCTTGGTTGTACAGTCAGGCAACAGCTGTGTTGGATACCCACATGTGGGGGTGGTCCAACGCTGATTGGGCGTGGTGGCAGTAGCCTCTTGGGGGCTTGAGGCCAGTGGGGGATTGGAAACATGTCTATGGCGGGCATGGTGCATGGAGGCTACGTTGGAGAGTACCCTGGTAGTGGACTAGTGCTGTTGGTGGCAACTGCAAGCACTCATGGTGACGAGCGCCAGCACTCCTGGTGGCGACTACCAGCACTCATGGTGGGGCCTGAGAGCACTCGTGGTGGCGACTGCAAGCACTGCATGGTGGCCGCTGGCGACTCTGGTGACTTGGGGACGCCCAAGTGACGAGTATCTGTAATGCTGGTGCCTGCTCCTGACGCAGTGCTGGTCCTGCCTGCTGGTGGACATCAAGCCAGCCTTGTGCAGATGAGTAACCTCCTACCCTTGCTTTGCCCTGCTATGGACTTATTCTTGCTTGCATGGTGCCAGGATGGCTTGTTGTCTTGATAGTACACCATCCGCCCTTGAGCTGATTGCTTGCACAGCATGATGGTTGTATGAATGGGACTGCTTGCACGGGGGGTCTGGCATCATGTTTGCGTGGGTAGGATGTCCTTGTTGGTTGGATGATGGGCGGGATCAACGGAGCTACAACTGTGGGGCAGGATGGAATCTTTGGCATGACAGTGATGACAATGATGCCCACTCCGTTGACTCTTAATTGAGGAGTTGGACTACTTGGTGCTGGGCGGGGGCTCACATGGCTTAGAGGTGTGGGTTAGTTGGGGGACCCATTCAGCCCTCTACCACCCTTACAACCTGCCTCATGTGCATCAGTATCCGTGGTACACTGACATTAATACCATTTGGCAGTCTACGTGGTCCACGGACATGGATACTACTTTCCATGCTTTGACTAGGGGGACATGGTTCAGTCTACTTGCTAGGGCCCTGCCAAGCTGAGGGTGTATCTGTTTGATGACTGATGGCCTCATCCAGCATACCCTTACGCTGCCCTACTTGTGCAACCTTGTCTTGGGCTCCTTCGATCCTAATGCCCACATTACCTTGCATGGTAGTGCCACCTGGATGGATGCGGGGAGTGATTTTTGTTGCTGGGGCCCTGCCAAGCTTGGGCACATCAGTTGGCTGATTGGTGATTGCTTTCAGTCTGCTCTCAAGCTGCCTTGTATGCAACTCTGTCTTGGATGCTGTAGTTCCCACCCCATCTTTAGTCATGAGGTGCATAGGACGTCTTAATAGAGCGACCCTGCAGGCCACCAGTGGTTTAGTGGGCTGAGAGACTTGCCTCCCCCACCCTTCTCTGGTTGGCTGGGCCTCTGTCTTCATGCGTATCCCATGGCGTTTGTTCCTGCTAGGTCATGCTGTCAATCTTGGGAAGCTGATACCAGGATTATTACAGCTTATTCTACGCAGAGGGGTGGAATTATTAGGCATGCTGGTAGTCTCCAGTTTACCAGTTATGCTGAGGGGGATTTGTGTGGGGAGCAGGGCGTGCAGGGGATTGGGCTGCACCTAGCCCTTGCATGGGGGTAGCGTGTGCTACGATTTACAAGTTGGGGCATACCGTTCATAATGCTGGTGAGGCATTACTGATCTTCTGCTATCCCTCTCAAGGCTGTGGATAGTTTTCCCAGGCATCTTATGGAGAAATAGTGTGCCTTGTGATTATCATAGGCCACTGGCTATGGGTTTGAGTGTACTAGCTACTAAGGAGATGTGGCTTTACCTCACTCTCACTCCTTTGGTGCGACTGGAGGGGGGGAATTTTGTTCTGGTGGGGAGGAGATCTGTGAGGATCATAGCGTGGATTCACCCTGGGATTTCAGTTCATCCTGTCGGGCTCACCTCATAGATCCCTGACTATGTGGTATCCTGGTTTCGCTGGCCATCGGTGGGCTATTTTGGCTGTGCTTTGTGGCACCTCCCCAACCTGCTGGCGGGTACCCACTGGTGACAACCCTGTCCACGGCCTCTCTTCATCATGGGTGTACTTCTGAGATACCCTTGATCTTCCTGAGGCGACCCTGTTGGCGACGTCTTCCTGCTGGATTGCTCCTGCCTCTTGGTGACTGCACTTCCACCTGGGGCGCTGTTGACGTTTCCTCGTTCCAGTTTGCGTGGACTGACGGGTGTCAGCAGGCCTTGGACTTGCTGCAGCAGAAGCTCACGCCAGCCCCTGTGTTAGGATTGAGCATTCTTGGAATCCACCCAGCCTGCTATGACCTGTTGGTGATCTGAGGGAGGTCCCCAGTTGGGATGGATTGGGGATTTATTATGGCTCGGTTACCTGCCACTCTGTTGTGGTGATACAGCATCTGTCCCTGACTACCTCTTCCCTTGAGAAGGGCTGGAATCTTTGGGTGTGCTGTGGTGACTAGCTTTGATGAGCCTTGGACCCTGGCAGCCCAGTTAGTTTTGTGGGGTTCGCTGTATAGAGGGTTAGCCTTGCTACATGACACTCTGCTTCCTGCCCTGATCAAGCAGTGAGAGTTGTCAGTATTTCGTGGCATGGATCCCTGTGGATGACCCGTTATCCTGGGAATGTCAGGCTTGTCTTTCACCCGTGGACTCTAGCTGAGGGAGGGTGGTGTCCCAGAACATGGAGTGGCCTCGCCTTGTTTGGCTTAGGTGCCTTGATCCTGTTTACTCCTTCTTGGATTCATGTGGACTCATTGAATCCGACGGGGATCTGAGTTGAGTGGGATGGACTCTGGTGGGAGTTTGGTTGGACTAAGCTGAGATGACATCCAGATTTTGGTGACCAGTTTCTGAGGATGGTTGAGGGGATCTGAGCTTGGATGGCACATGGAGAGTGACTTCTGTGTTGTACCCTCGACATATGGAGTGGTTCACCTAGGGCTTGATTCCTGGTATGATTAAGACACGTGGGTCATGTTCTGCATGCACGTCTTCGTGTACCAGACCAATAGTATATACCTGGAGGTTTCTACCTTGGTGCTGCTGAGTGGCCTATGTGGATCATAGGAACTGCACGGGCCCCTGTGACCACTATGAGACTTTGGCCAAGGCGTTGGCTGCACTCAACAGAGAGGAGGGGGAGGTGAGCTCTGAAGGCTATGTGGAGGAGGTCCTATCTCAGCTGCACACAAGCCTGTATGAGAGTGGCTCCCCTTTTTGTGGCTCATCTGCTGCGTAGGATGTATGCATTGTCACCAGGACCTGAGATTGACATGAGGCCTGCTGAGGGGCCGGTCATGCTGGCAGCCTTACCTGAGGCCTTGAAGGAGGCATTTACTCAGTTGCAGCCAGTGAGTATGGGAGAGGCTTCCTACATGGAGCTGTTGGAGTTTTCAGTTCAGAAGGGTGCCTTTGATTTGGTTCCTTCTTCCTCCAGCTCTGCCAGAAGGTGTTTTCCTTTGGAGACTTCTAACCTCTTTTGCCATCCAGGGTTGCCCAAGTACACTGTGGAACTTAAGATCCGTCAGACGCCACTAAGGGTGCTGGTGCCTCTGATAGGTGCTAAGTGGTCGGTGGTCAAGACCTTTCTGCAGTTCTGGTGGGCGTACAGATCATGGGTGAGCAGGCACAAGACGTCCTCTACTTGGGTGATGGACCCTGAGAGTCAGTCTGTGGTGCTCTTCTCCTATCCAGGGGCATGCCTTCGCTATGCTGCCCAGATGGTGGCAGGAGCTGCTGAGACTTGCGTGGTGTTGCAGGTCAGCAGGGACTGGCCAGAGTTGGCCCACATGGTGGAGCAGTTTCCCATGGGTGGACTCAAGGGCAAGGATGGCCTGAATGGGGATTGGTATAGCCTGTGAGGAACAGGGCTGAGAAGGAAAGGGGGCTTTGGATTGTGGTGTGAGGGGGGGATTCCAGGATGGATGATGGGGGGGCTCCAGTCCAGTTCTGATGTTCCAGTCCAGAGTTCCAGGTTCCAGGATGCTGAATGGAAGACCTTGTATTATGAGATGTGTTTATCTGGATTTATAGTAGATAAGGTAGTGACTTGTCTGCTGTAGAAACCTGTGACTAGATGTTTATGAGATAGGAGGCCCTGTTTCCAGGGATGTAAAAACCCATCTGCTTTTCCCAAGAGATGGTGGATTTCTGTTCAATGTTCCTCTGCCTTCAAGAGTTGGCTATTGGACCTGGGAGGTCCAGTTTTGAGGGGGAGATATGTAACAAGCAAAAATGACTTTGTTGTTACATCCTTTGTTTTGTGAATGTTTGGCTTTTATTTGAGGACTTTTGGATCAGTATTGAGAAAGTTATGAGGTTTCTAAGACGACGGTACTTGGAGCTGATACTTTGTCAACCAACTGATAGGAACCCTCATTGGTCGTGGCCTGATCCACGTAGGGTTGTAGTTTGTTGGCTGATACTACTGATAGGAGCCCTCATTGGTCGTGGCCTGATCCACGTGGGGTTGTAGTTTGTTAGTTGGTACTATTGAGTCTTAAATGCTCCTTTGGGACTTCAGTGCTTACGACAGATTTAGGATCTCATGGAAAGATTCTGCCAGGCTGTGTGTGGTGTTGTTCTGTTCTGTGTGACTAGGATGGATACGAAGATCTTGTATAGAATCCCATGGTTCTGATTGGTTCTCTTCAGGCTAAGGTTGGAGCAAGTTCGACAAGCACGTCGATATCAAGGACGTGGGGTCGCCATTGTTGCTACGTTGGTTTTGATTCACCATGGTATAATAAAGCTTGTCTTTGTTGTCCATCCATAAGAGCCCCTTGGCTATAGACGTCCTTCAGTTCCACAGAGGTCGTCTATACACGAGCTTGTCTTTGTGTCTACAAGGGGTTGTGATTCCCTAAATCACGTGCTGTGGAATTTCCATCTCAACGTTGCTCGGATACTTGAAGTTCTGCGACTCAGGAAAGCAACCCAGGTAAAAGATCTTTCATATTGGACTGTGGATGATGTTGATGATCATTTTTAGTCGTTACAGTGATGTATAGTTAGTTGTACCTTGTGCCGCTGGCGTGATCCTTGGATGTCTGTGTCAGATTACTATTAATTTAGTTCAGGGTTATTCTCCCAGTTCTCGGGTTTTTCCTTATATGTTGCATGCCTATCTCACCTCCGTAATCTACTCATTCTCAATGAATATACTATACCAGTAGTGTAGATTAGTAAGGCTTAGCCTAGCATGTGGCCCCCGCGCATGTGCGCCCATATGTAACACTGTTCAATTATACGGCGTATTATACGGTATAATACGGTATAATACGCGTTATACAAGGTCGAGCGTATAATATTTATCCGTTTTATACGATTTGCGTATTTTTACGTATAATACGGCGAATAACACGTATCAGCGCGCGTATCATGGGGTTTTCGCGCTCATCTGAGGTCCGGCAGCCAAATTTTTCGTGCGGGAACCAAGGCGGGAAAGCAAGGGAACTTAGAAACACTACGGAAACCATCCACTGGTTGACATTTGGCGACCGTGAGACACAAGGATCTTACAAGCAAGCTACACTGTAGCATGGCAACCCTCCATGCTGTTTAGGTCTCTGCCCTTGCCTCTCGTGCAGCCATGCACCGAATATTGAAGTCATACAGAAAACTGACTGGTACGAGAGCATGGCCGCTTTACATTTTAGGCATGATCCTTAGGTCTTGAAAAGCTTATATCCTTGGCCAGGCAGCGTTGGGATGTGCGCGGATGTGTCTCGACCTTCTGCTCGATGCGGCAACCTCGTTTCAGCAACCAGGTGGCGACCGTGCATGTGCTAACTGTTGATAGGCGGGAAATGCCCCTACATTTGAACGCGGATAGCTGTTTCACGTTATTCCTTACATGATTTATAAGCGACGACGGCCAGGAAAGGCTCGCAGCTACGTCCATCAGGTGGGCATGCTGGCTCCGTCAAGAAAGGTAATATGCGGTTTTGATCTGGTACGTGCTATCCTGTTCACGTGTTCATTGTACTGTATCAAGTTGTTGGGTGGATTGTAAAATAATCGTATACCTGTAATGGAGGTTTTCTGCTTGTCTTTTGGTTGCTTTACTGCCTCTACGCATTGTTGGCTTGTGATGGTTGGGGAATACCACTACGACATGCAGATTTTGGACCAGATTTGTCTGCTATTAGCTTATGCTTCATCGAAAGCAGTGACGTAGTGCTGGCATTGTTTATAAATATGATAAGCTTGATAACGCGATGTTTTTTCTTGCTAAAAGCATCTCGAAACAAGTGGTTTTCTGGCCAGATCTAGCCACTATTTCTTGTTTTGCTCGCCAAAGTCAGCCTTCTTCTTGTGTGCTCCTCATGCATACAAGAAACATGGAGATGCCCAGGACCTGCTTGCATGGAAGCATAGCCATCTTACTTCTTTTGCTTTTTTCATCTTTCCATTTCATTTGGCGTTGTTTTTTAGGGTATAATGCGTAGGTAATCTAGCTCCTCGGGAACCCCGGTTTACACGTCCAGTGTTCCCAAGCACTGCTGAGCAGTGGCAACCCATGTATCATGTGTATTACCTGCCCACGCTCCTTGCTATGATATGCTCACATGGGTCTTATTGCACCCACAGTTTGCCGGATCGTTAGCCTGTCCTTTTAGCTAGCCGCGCCCGATTGCAGCTGTGGCATGCCTTTGGCATGAAGGAGACTGGGGGTCTCTGCCCTTTCTCCTGTAGTGCACACACAGGGATTAAAAGCACTTCGGTGCTCCGTGACTCCCCAACGGGAGCACGAGTTTAATTAATTAATTAATTAATCATGTGTAATTTAGTGTCAGAAACATGTGGACTGCTTGAAATGATATCAAAATGCATGAAACAAACCCCGAAAGCGACGAATCCAGTATTTGCGTATAATTTTCCGATATACCGTATTATACCGATTATCCATATACGGACCCCG
>RPFO01001438.1:0-43629 GCA_009746045.1 Mesostigma viride
ACAACTGGGGCTCCATCGGGTGGCCACCACGGGGGCCTTCGGCCAGCTCGTCACCAACAACACCACGCTGCTGGACCCGCGATTCTACTGGGTGTCCTCGGAGCCTACCGGGAACAGCATCTTCGGCTTCCCTGAGGTGGCGGACACCGCGGCGTTCGGCGTGTGGGGAGAGTCGGCAGCCCCGCAGTTGCAGAACATCTGGGGCGCACCCGGTGTCGTGTCCGTGGGCGGGCTGTAGAGTGCGTTCCCGGGAGGAACATTTTGTGTCTCATATTGCAACGACGGTCCCCTGCAAATGAACGGCCACGACGCGGAACAGTGGAGGGCGGACATGAGGAGCATGACCAGCGAGTACATCGAGATCGACAACGCCATCAAGGCCGCCTCCAAGGAGATGCTGCCCCTGAGGAAGCGCAAGAAGGCCCTGCAGCAAGACATACTGACGGGCATGGTGGGCGCGGGGGTGGACGCATGCAACATCTCCGGCACCGCCGACCGACTGGTCGTGAAGAACCACAAGAAGAAGAGGGCGCTCAAGGTGGAGGACTACCACGACCGGCTCCTGCGCTTCTTCGAGGGGGACCGTGACAAGGTGCAGGGGTGTCTCAAGGTGCTGTTCGAGCCCGTCTACCTGGAGGACGTGGTGCTCCGTAGGGTGAAGAAGAGGCAGAGCCGCAAATCCAAGAAGGAGCAGCACGCGCAGGAGATGGAGGAAGAGGCGGCGGCCATGGACGAGGAGGGCGAGGGCGGCGAGGAAGAAGAGGAGGGGGAGGACTGAGCACTCACCACTCCCGTCGCATGTCTCTGACGAAGTAGTCGATGCCGCTCGCCTCCCTGGGGATGTCCAAGTAGCTTCCGTACGCGTTGATCCACTCGCCGGACCAGGGCAGCGAGACTATATCGTTGTGGAAGGGGTGCCAGAAGGCCTCGTGTTCCACCCTCGCCCCGTGCAATAACCGGGCATGGACGCGATGGACTCGGGCACAGTGGAAAGAACCGTGTCGGTGGACGTGGCGGACCTGGCGTGTGTCATCTGCATGAACGCGGTGTACGACCCGGTTGTGATCGAGTGCCAGACGAGGGTGGAGGGGCGTAAATGCGAGTCGCTGATTTGCCGTGAGCCCTGCATGAAACTGCTGATCGAGAAGCAGAGGAGCCGCCCGGGCGTGGCGTCGGCGGTTTCTGGAAAGTGCATCATCTGCCGCAAACCGTGGCAGAGGTATCAGACCAGGCCCATGGTGACCCTTCACAACATAACCGCCAACCTTCGCAGGACCTGTCCGAACGCCGCGAACGGCTGCGACTTCACGGGGCTGCATCCCGAGATCCGCAACCACGCCCGCGAGTGCGCCTACGTCCGCGTGGAGTGCCCCAACCGCTCGTTCGGCTGCGAGAAGGTGATCCTCCGCAGAAACCTGGACGAGCACCGCAGGAACTGCGAGTTCTTCCCCTGCAAATTCTCGCTGAACGGCGACGGCTGCGTCCACACGGGACTCTTCGCGTGGATCCAGGAGCACGAGCGGACGTGCGAGTACAGTTCCGAGCCATGCGTGTCCGTGATCCAGCAGGCCAGGAGGAGGTACGGAGCCTGGAGATCATGCAACGAGAACAACCTGCTGCGATGGGACTTGTGCAGGCGCGGGGAGCCGTACGACGAGGCGACGTGTCCGTGTCACTCCCGTAACGCCGACGACGCGCGAACCGTCACCTACACGGCGACGGAGACTGCGCCCGTGGATATGAGCCGCGACGACCAGGAAGTCACCTCCAACGACTGGTTCGGACCCAACCCGCCCCGTTTTGCCAGGGGGGCCGCCGAGGACGCTAGTGCCGAATCATGACCGACGACCCGCTGCCCTGGTCGCTGGTCGCGGACCACCTGGACGCGAGCGACCTGGAGAGGCTGCGGTTCGCCATGAAGGGGGACGCGGACTACCGTGCTGCACTGAAGGGGCTGGAGGGCGACTTGGATGCCAAGAGCCTGAGTCTCCGTGCCCGCCTGGCGCCCTTGTACAGTTCGGTCGTCGCTTCATCGCACGACGCGAACCGGTTCATACAGGCCTTCAGGGCCATGAGAAACGTCGTGATGGAGTACGGGGGGAGCGCGCACGAGGACAGGGTCATCTCTTTCGTGCACGCCATGAAGCCCGCGGCCATAACCCCCGAGGGGTGGACAAAGGACCACACGCTCGCGGTGGAAATGCTTTTCCCGATCGCTCAATTCGACACGAGGTCCTGGGAGTGGTACGACCACCTGACGCGGGCGGTGCTGATGCTCATCCATGGCGACTCCGCCAGCAAGAACCACCCCACGATGAGGGCCTACTGGCTCTTCGGCAACGCGTTCGGGATTGAGAACGCCGTCACATTCCTGACCCTCACGTTGATCCTCTTCCGGGACTTTGCTTACGATAAGCAAAACTTGCGCCTGTTCCTGCATCTGTACAAGAGAGCCGCGGACCGGAGGGGGGACGCCATCCGCTTCTGGTTTGCGGAGACCAACGCGACCTACATCAACCCGCGCGTACGGGGATCCCACCACGAGCTCATGCCCGCCATGATGCCGACCGGGTTGCGATTCCCCCAGATCACTCGTGCCGCGAGGGGGGACTACTCGTGCAGGAGGACCGGGATGGGTCCTATTGACGCCTGGGTGGATGAGAGGGTGGAACACTTCCGCTGCCTGGCAGACATCTACAAGAGGCGGCTGGAGCGTGCTTTTCAGATGATGAAAAACGAGAACGCCGGCAAGCTGGCATTTTGCTCCCTGAAGTGGAGCAATATAGCCTGGCCCGCGTGTGCCTCGTACGCCAACCACGAGTGGATCGTGCGCCTGTTCAACGAGCCCAGCCTGCACATTCGTAGCGATATATAATTCTGCGTGCTTTCCTATATGGTAGATGGGTGCCTGCGTCTCGCGAGATAAGAGGGTACTTCCGCGTAACGATGCGCTGAGTCCGCTAGACATCGCGTTGATGGTACAGGCCCTGGAGGGCGAAAACGAGATTGCCGATTCGTGCAAAGTGTTTGAATTAAACCAAGTTGTCATTCCAAAATTAATAAATGCACTCATTAAAGACAAACAGACATGGACACAATCGCCTGGTTGAGATCCGCACGTATGTTTGGGATCGCCTTATTCGACGTCCTCGCCACCCTAGCGGTGGCCGCGGGGTACAGCGCCTACAAACGAAGGGCCGTGAACCTGCGCGACATGGCCGTCAAGTTCCTACTGCTACTCCTCGTCGGGGAGCTGCTCCATCTGCTCCTGGAGGTGGACACCCGCGTCACTCGATACCTCACTCGCCCATGACCGCGTCGAGCCCGTAGCGCCTGCCGCAGTTGCCGCCGAACCCGTGGAACACGTCGTAGATGTACGTCAACGTGCGTAGGCAGAACACGCAGCAGTTGCTCCTCATCCAGCTGTGGAGGCACTCGCGCGGGTTGGCGGCCATGCGCTCCATCTGTTTCTCCATGCCCGACGTCCACCCGGCCGTTTTGTACACCGTGCCATCCTTCATCGCCACCAGGATGGTCTGGGTGTACCGCCATCGCTTGAAGTCGTACTTGAACCCCCACATGTTTCCCAAGCTGTCGAGAGAGAACAAGATGATGAGAGGGCCGAGATGCGAGCTCGCATCCTCCATCAGCCGAGCGGGCATGTACACGCAGCCGTACCCCACAGGGGCGATCACACGCCTGTTGGCGCGAAACCCCGCGTTCAGAATGGTGGCGAGCTGGTTGGCGCCCTGGCACGCGAGGGGAGGGGGGAGCAGCCCAGCTGCGTGGGGAGGGTGAGGGTGTGGGTACTCCCCTTGGAGCCAAAGAGGGTGAATGCGACCTCGTTGGCGCCCGGGCCGCAAGGAAACATCCACTCCAGGACACTCTTCAGCTCCAGAAAGGCCTTCTCCACGCGGATGAATCTCCTGTCGTTGACCAGGAAAGAGGTGGGGGTCTTCCTCTCAGCCAGGTGGAGCACGCTCTTGATGGTTTCCTTCAAACGCCTCACCACCCCACCCTGGTAGGCCCTGAAACTGCTCTCATCCCTCCCCATGAGCGGGTGAGACATGCACTTGATCAACTGAAACGCGGCCGAAAACTCCGACACGACCCCTTTGAAGAGGGCCTTGTTGAGTGCCATAGTCATGGCAGCATCCTGCAGGGGCATCTTGGAGAGAACATCATTGAGCACTTCTTGTGGAAGATCTTCTAGCCTCTTCCCTGCCTCTGCCACTTCCTGCTGCCTCCCCCCCTTGCTTGGATGCTGCATCCTTGCCAGCTGCTGCTACCAGGTCAGGAAGGATGGATAGCACAAGGAAATACACCCCAGTCACCAGCACTGCTATGTCAAGCTTGGATGTGGCTCTGTGGGCACCTGAGAAAATGACCAAGGCCTTCACTGGGGTGCTGTCAGCCTTAAAATCTGAGAGCAACACAAAGGGTAGCAGCTGGGAAAATAGGAAGGTAGCTGAGGTGAGTGAATCTGTGGCAAAAGCCTTGTCCATGGCATCTATAGTAGGGGGCATACTTTTTTTCATGTTGCCGGCGTTAGCGGCAGGCGCGGGAGAGACGCGGCGGTTATCAGAAAAATGCAGGGTCGGCGGCAGGTTACGAAAAGTCGGCCGAGACTCCATGGCTATCGGGCCTTTGCCGGGGAGTTATTAAAATTCTGCCAGGATTCCGTGGCGCGGGGGGCAGTCCCGTGGAGTTACCAGAAGTTGGCCGACAGCACGGTGCGTGCATGCATGGGGCGCGGCGTCGGAGTTCCCTCAAGTTTCCCGCCAGTCCGGAACGCGTGCCGCGGTGCCGGCGGTTACCGAAAGTTTCCCGCGAGTTCGCCGGCAAATCTGGGCCACAAACGAGGCGCTGTGGCGGGATTTGCGCCGTTTGCGCGCGGCCACCCCCGCACAACCGGCAGGATACCGCGTTCACGCCGGAGCTACGAGGATTTATGGGAAATTTGCCCCCCACCTGGCCATCTCTCACAAGCTGAAAGCCTCATGGCACCTCCCAACCAGTGGCAAGAATGCACCTTGTTACCATGTGATTTTCGCATCTCGGCCGGTGTTCGACTAAAAGGGCCAGGTTTTTCTGTGTCCACTACATAGAAAACCATGGCTGGAAAGAAGAAGCTGTCACATCACCAATCCAGGGGTGCAGGTGACAGCCCCTCCTCCCCCACCATGGAGGGCAGGGCATCCAAAAAGTCAAAGTTTGTGGATGATGCTGCTGAGGAGTCATCTGATGAGGAGGGCAACAAGGGAGGGGAGGAGAGTGAGGATTTTTCGCCGGAAAACTCGCAAGACAGGGGATTTATTGATGATCAGCATGTGGACCACCCTCCTGTCATGCCCAACCCTGCCACTGTGTTCCCAGATGATGATGATGAGGAGGAGGAGGATATGGAGGAGGAGGAGGAGGGCCCCACACCACCTCCAGAGGAGGAGGAGGAGGAGGAGGAGGCTGCTGGTGATGGTGGAGTGGATGGAGCAGCTGGAGCTCCTAGTATTGGGTCGCAGCCGGCGGGATACGACGACCTGAAGGCCTTCAGGAACCTTCTGGCCGACCCGGAGGGGATGATCACCTTCATCACCGACTGCAAGACCTTCTCGGAGGAGCGGATCATGGAAATCGCGCGCATGCTCAAGGTCGGCATCGTGGAGGCCCACCCCGCGTGCATCATGGAGGACATCTTCAAGCTGTACAAGCCAGAGCTCAACCCCTTCGGCGACGAGGACGACGACGCGCGCCACGCCACCTGCTGGAAGTACGTGAACTGCTGCGACTCCGTCCCGCTCGTCTACGAGGCCCTCAACAAGAGCAACCTGGCGGTCATGTCAAGGCTGCACGGCCTCGTCGCGCAGATGGAGGAGGTGGGACCCACCGAACTCGTGGGTGATGTCACCGATGCCGTGGGGCGCGTCTTCACCATGCGTGAGGCGGTCTGCTGCATCCTCGAGGCCCGGCTGCCCCAGAGGGAGAGGGAGAGCCTGCTCCTCTCCAAGCTGATCGTGCGGCTCTCCCACGGGAGCGCCGAGCTCAACGATCTGCACAGGCTCATGGTCATCCTCACAGCACACTGGCACCACATGGGCTACAGGAAGGGGGAGGAGGACAGCGACGACGGGGTCTACGTCCGCGAGTTCACGCCCGAGGGCCACGACACCCACTACTGGAAGAAGGTAACCACCATCAAGAAGTGGGTGCGCGAGATGACCAGTCCGGAGTACCCCATCCCGTGGAAGATCTGCCAGAGGGATGGCAGCACGTGCAAGAAGGCCACCGAGCACATCATGGAGTCGGCGCCGGCCGCCTTCCCCGTCCGCCCCAAGGACCGCCACGTGTTCGCCTTCCGCAACGGCATATACCGCGCCGACACGGACGAGTTCTTCCCCTACGACGGCCCGCGCAAGCTCCCCAGCGACGTGGGGGCGTGCCGGTACTTTCCGGATGCCCATGTGCCCCCCGAGTTCTTCGAGGAGGGCGCGTTCCGGGGCGAGTTCGAGGACGGAGAGTGGGTCGACATCCCCTGCGAGCCGGTGTCCACCGTACTGGAGTTCCAGGGCTACTCGCGCAACGTGCAGAAGACCTTCTGGGCACTCGCGATCGGTCGCATGCTCTACAACCTCAAGGAGCTGGACATGTTCGAGGTCATGGTCTTCCTCAAGGGCATGGCGGGGTCGGGCAAGTCCACGCTCATCAACATCATGAACCTCATCTACGGGCCGGAGGTGGGCGTGCTGTCCAACAACATCGAGAGCATGTTCGGACTGTCCAAGCTCAAGGACAAGTACGCCAACATCACCGTGGAGATCGACGAGCGGTTCAAGCTCACCCAGAGCGACTGGCTGTCCATGGTCAGCGGGGAGCGCATCTCCATGGCCGTCAAGCACGGCGACCCCATCACCGAGGACTGGCGCCCCCCCCTGCTGGCCGCCGGGAACAAGATGTTCTGGACCTCGGACAACGCCAGCCAGATCAGCCGCCGCCTCGTGCTCTTCCCGTTCGACAAGAAGCCCGAGGAGCCCGACGCCACGCTGGCCCACCGGATGAAGGCCAACGTCGCGGCCATCATCGTGAAGGGCAACCGCGCGTACAGGGCGCTGGTGCGGGCCGTCGGCAGCCGGTCGGTGCACAAGTACATCGACCCCCAGTTCACCGAGTGGCGCAGGCAGGCCGCCGAGAGCTCCAGCCTGCTCATCACCTTCCTCAACTCCGTGTCCTGGGTCGAGCGCGGGGAGGAGTGCTACATGCCCTGGGACCTGTTCGAGAAGAAGTTCACCGAGTGGGCGGGGGCGCGGGACAAGCGCAAGACCAACATGGACGAGGACTACTACAAGTACATCTTCGCGGAGTTCAACATCCGCGTGGTCAAGGACAGGACCTGGAAGAACTACCCGCGCAACTCCAACACTCGCAAGCGGGCCATCTGGCTCTACGGCGTGGACTTCAACTTTGACGAGGAGGAGGCGGGCGGCGTGTGAGAGGCGCCTTTGTGTTTATCACCGTGCCCGCGTGGCCGGTTGGTGGTTGGCGTGCATGCCACAATTGGATGTTTGCTGTGGTCCTTGTGTTTCCTATGCAATACTACTCCGATCCAAGATGAATAAAGATGCTTTTTTTTTATATCACGCAACTGTAATTGACTCCCATGAAGTGCAAGTCTCTCACTAGACAGCGCCAAAGATGCAAGAACCCGGCGGTTGTGGGCAGCCAATACTGTGGTCGCCATAGGAGTGGCGGGCAGTCTCGAACGCACACAATGAAAGCGCGAAACAGCATTATCCGAGCAAGGATAATATTAGATAGAGAAAGACGGGCGAGACGGAGAGAAGCAGAGAGAAAGAGGAACAGGAGGAAGAAGAATGGAGACAGATAGAACGTGAAAGGGCGGGTACAATAGAAACGGGACGTGGATGGCAACTCAGGAACGATCCCATTATTAATCGTTATCCTTTCCCTGATTCGATTGCACGAGACACTGTTAACGAGGGGATTATGGGTGACGACAACGATATGGAGGACAAACACACCCGTCACGCGGAATGGGACCCCTCCCCTGGGAGTTTTGGTGGGTATGGCGGGGCTCATCAGCACAATCTGTCCAAGGCAAAGAAGGGCGAAACCCCGGTTATCCGAGATGTCTTGCGTCTTGGGAAAAAAGAAGTCGATAAGGAAAATGTGCGCGAACAGAACTACCAGACCCAGCTATACTTGGACAAGGCAAGGGGGTGGAGAGGAGAAGTCTATCCCAGGAGGCCGCCGAAGAGGTACAAGACCGCCTATTCTGTGGAAGAGTTTCGTAAGGCGGGAGTGCTCGAGCCGGCTACGGGGTACGAGTATGTGTCGGCCGAGTCGGATGAGGCGTACTTGTCCGCCGAGTCGGGTGATGAAGGCGACCAGAGTGAGCACGTGATGAGAGCGAGGAGATATGATAGCCTGAGTGACCGACGGTACAACTGAGACGCCGCGGATATTTAATCGCCACAATAGTAATAAGCGCACTCATGACATCCCTCAGACTCGCCCATCCCAGCTGGTCGTTCGCCTCGCCACAACAGTCCACCGCGTGGGCGGGGGTCAGGCCGTTCCGCGGCGCGCAACAGCCCAGTCCCGTGACGTACGGACGAGGCGGCATGCTGGCCCAGCACGCGCGCGCCGTCTTCGCGGCACTGGGCTTGCCCCACGTCGCGGACTGCGACATGGAAGCCGTCGTGAGCGACGCGCTCCTCGGCCTGCTCATCTTGTGGCTGATCCACACCGCTCGCGGGTCCGTTGCAGGGTGAGCGCCAGGCGGCGTATCGAATCCCTCGCGTTCGTCCCCCCTTGGTTCCGTTGGCGGGGGGCGGGGCCTTGGGTTTGCTCTCCCCCCCATTCGGCCCCCACTCGATGTACACCATGTTCTCCCCCACCTGCTTGACGCGGAACCCGCGATGGGTCAGCCGCCGTCCGACGTGCTTCACCACCTCCGAGGCCTTGTAGATGGGCAGCCCGAACTGGTACAGCGGCACCGTGTAGAAGGCGAACTGCCGCCCCTGGCGCGCGCTCGACTCGATCACCGTCTCCACGGTGTGCATGATGCGGTCCTCCGTGATGCGGCTACCCCGCGCGGATTCTCGAGACATGTTGTAGGCTCGGTCGGCGGTGATCACGCCCCTGCTGCGGTTCATTTCGCCACCCTCACTAGATAGCACACATGGATATTTTCGGGAGCGCGCTCTGGTCGCACATGGAACAGTGGGCCACAAACCACGGGCACGGAGCCGCGGCCGCCGAGGAGGATGTCCCCAATGCCATACTGGTCGACCCCGAGTTCGGAAACGCCGCCATGATCGTCAGGTTCCCCCCCGACTTCTCCTACCACGAGGTGTGGAAGCTGTTGGGTGGCAAAGCCCCCCCAAGTTGATGGACATCGTCCGTCCGAGGCGCAAGGAGACGTGGGGCAAGGCCGTAGGCGTGTACGTGGGTGGGTCGGAGCCGCGCAAGCACAACCGTCTCGCCACACAGATACTGGGGGAGCCGATCCACGGGAGCGCGCTCATGATTAAGACGCTCGACGATGGAAAGACGCCCACCAAGGTGGTCCACACGTGCAGGAACGAGGTCATCGCCATGTCGCGGGTCCCAAAGGCGACGTGGATCGAGATCCTGTGCGCCGAAGAGAATGCCCCCGTGGCCGGGCACGCATACCCCACGTGCCGCGTGTGCAGGCGCCCCTACATGGCGCTCGAGAGGAACGCGCCCATCTGCACCTGCTCCGTGACCACGCAGAACGTGAGTGTGGTATAAACGGCCCCTTTTTTTCCTCGCACTAGTATGACTAGCAGCCGCCATGACGACCTACTTGTGCGAGAACCTGGGGACCACCAAGGTGAAGCGCATCGTCGCCAACGAGGTGGCGGGGGACACGGAAGCCAGCGCCACCAACAAGGACCTCACGCTCACCGGCACCAACATCATTCTACAGCCCACCGTAGGGAACGTCCAGGTAGTGGGCACCCTCTCCGTGAACGACACGTCCGTGGACCTCGGGAGCTTCACGTTCCAAAACAGCACCATCAGCGCCCCCGGGACGTTGACGATCGACGGGGAGACGAACGTGCGAGTGGGGGACGTCACGGTATCCGGCAGTACAATCAGCAGCGTCACGGGCCCGCTCTCCCTCACGGCCCCCGACAACGCCGTGCGGGTGGAGAACGTCACCTTCGCGGACGGCGCCGTGAACACCACCACGGGGGCGCTCACTCTGTCGTCCCAGACGGGCATCGTCCAAGTATGCGACGTCGCCGTTTTTGCGGACACGCTGACCAGCAACGCGGATTCGTTGCATCTAGGCGCGGCCGTGGACGTCCGCGTCGACAAAGACCTGTACTTGCACACGGGAGTTATCACCACGCCCGTCGACACCGACCTGCAGATCGCCCCAGGGAGCGGCGTGGTCCGGATCGTGGGCGAGCTGCAGGTGGACGGGGTGCTGAACAGCGTCGACACCATGACCACCAACCTGCAAGTGGACGACAAGACCATCACTCTCGCGGACGGTGCCGTCGATAACGTGAAGGGCGACGGCGCCGGCCTCATCGTGGCCGGCAACGCCGCGTACGGCCCGCGAGCCCTCACATGGAACATGGGGACGGCCGAGACCAACCAGGACAAGGGGGGGTACACCGGGTCGTATTGGCACCTCGAGGGCGGCCAGTTCATGATCTCTCGCACCATCGCGCAGGCTGATAGGAAGGCGCCGGGGACCGAGGTGCTGCTCTCCCAGCTCGTGAGCGGGGCGGACACCTACCGGTGGGAGTTCACCGGCGGGTCCGACGTCAGCAACGTCGGGGCCAGGTCTTTCGATCTGCTGAGCGGCATCACCTGGGACAACGGGATGTTGATCGTGAGCGGGACCGCGTCCGTCGACAACCTGACCCTCGCCGCGACGTACACCGTCGTCGTGAAGGTGATTCCCCAAACGGACATGTCGGCGGTGAGCGGGGAACAGGACATCATTTTCAGCGGGGACGTCGGCATCGTTCTGCTCAACAACGGGCACGTCGCGCTCAAACACAGCGGCGGGTCGGTATCGAGCACCGCGGTGGTCGGAGCGGACCCGCTCGTGGCGGCCCTGGTCATCGCTGGCACCTCGGCCAGCGTCTACGTCAACGGGGTGCAGGCGGTGTCGCCGCAGACCGTCACGCTGACGGGAAGCCAGACACTGTCGCTGCTCCACGGTGCCAGCGGGGGGCCGTCGGGTTCGACGACCTGCGAATCATCGACGGGGTGGCTGTCACGGATGCCAACACCTTGCTGTACGGGTGGCGGGAGATGTACGCGGAGCCCAAGACCGTCACGTACGGTTTCCGCATCGCCGACGACGAGAGCCTCGAGGTCGTGAAGGTGCGCGGCTCCAACTCCACCAGTCGCGTATTCCACGACCCCGCGCCGTGTACCGTGACGGGGTCGAACGACATGGGCTCGATCGCGGACGCCGCCGCGGACGTCATCATGCGGACCCTGAACTGAAAATATCTACCCGTGATAGGATAAGGAAATGGTCCAGCTCACCGGAACGGTGCGCACCTCCTCGGTGGTGATCCAGAGCGACGGAGGAGACATCGGGGACTTCGAGATAAGGACGCACGATGACGAGTTGTCCATGCGGTTCCGGAAGGCGGACGGCGCGACCCAGGACGCGATGATGTACAGGGAGGACGACCAGGGGCCCAAGGCGCCATCCGTCAGCCCCTACTGGCTGATGAACGACGACATGCAGGTCGCGGGCGACCTCCTCGTCACCGGAAAGGTCGTGTTGGGGGCCGCCCCCTCCGGCGACAACGATGCGGTCACCAAGGCGTACGCGGACCAGGTGGCCATCGCCCCGGCCAGTCTGAACGACGCCACGGATGTGGAGTACACGGGCACGCCCGCCGGCGGTCAGATCCTCGCGTGGAATGGCACCGTCTGGACGAACAAGACGCTAAAGACGGCCTACTGGACCGAGGTGTTCCATTACAACGGGAACATGTCGGGAACCCCTGTCTATATGGTTACGGGAGCGGGGATCCCGTTTGCGCCCTCTCTGCCCTACACCATCGACGTTGATACGCTGTGTGTGAGCGCCTTTAACCTCCCCAACGCCGCCACGCACGCCTTCACGGTGCTGGTGAAAAAGTTTGACGGCACCACCCTGGCGACGCTCTCTACCGGCGACATGCCCCAGGTGGACGTGTTGGGGCCTCAGGGGTCGGCGAGGGGCGCCTGGGTTAAGAAGAGCGTGACCCCTTTCACAGTCAGTGCCGCCGATGTCATATATCTTCAATTGTCGGACTACACGGGCACGGGTATCGCCGTGTCCGCTCAGTTGTCCGTGGCGCGACTGGAGAACTAATAATATCCGTTGTATTAATGAATAAACATCGAGATGCACCACACGTCCGTGTTGAAAGTCTGCTCTATCCACGTGACGGGATCGGCACCCGCCGCGTGGATCATTACTCAGGACAACGGAGTGCTAGTCGTTCGTAAAATGCCGATGGACGCTGACTTGTTGAGTATATCCCAGGACGGGATGGTGCTTGACGGCGACGTCAAGCTCTCATCCGACCTGTTCGTAAACAGCGTGCACTTACCCGCCGACGCGGATTACGCCAACGCGGCCACCGGGAGTCTCGTCCCCAAATCGTACATGCCCTCTCGCCAGCACGCCTTCACGCAGGGCCTCGACCACGCGTTGGTGACGGACACCGAGAAAGATGCCAACTATTACAACAACACCCAACCGGACGCGTTGTGGTATTACGCAACTTCCAAGTGGGGGCCGTACACTATATCGCAAACGGAGTACGCGCGTCGGAGTCGAGTGTTCACCGCTGTCGTCCCGTGGGCCGAGACCCAGACGCCCGCCTTTCGGTACGCCTCCTTCGGTTCCCCGCCCTCCGGCCAATCCGTCGCGGTCATCAACGCGTTTCCCCACGCCCAAAGCGCGTTGATCGACGGCTTGACCCTCTTCCTCCGCGGTCTGCAGATCGGCAGCGGCGGGGGCGGCAACCTGATCAGCGTCAAGGTGCGCGTGCACGACACCGCGGTCGGGACGGGCCTATACGATGACGAGGTGGTCCGCGAGGCGGACATGGCATCCGACGAGGCCGTGAGCGTCAACGGATCCTTCGCCGACGGGCGGTGGAGCTGGAAGAAGTCCCTGGCATGGGCCGGCGTTGGCAGGATTACCATGAACGCCGGATCGGCCTACCGCGTATCCCTCAGGATCACGCTCTCCTCCCCGGTCGCGCAGGCGGACACGAACACCTACGCCACCGTGCATCTCAGGAACCTGAGCGCCACTTCGGCGCGGAGACGTTCTCCGGATCCGTGCCCGCTCCGACGGCCACCGCGACCACGATCACCGTTACCCACTCCCTCGCCATGTCGGGGGGGAACAACTGGGCGGTCCTGTGTCGCGTGTACAGCGCCTCCAAGGCCTCCGCCACCGCCGCCGAGATCTACACCAGGTCGGGCGTGGCCGCGTCCCAGTTGGTGGCATCCGCGGCGGTCAACCGCGACAGTGACGGGACCGTGAGTTCCACCCCCCTGGTGATCTCGGGGCTGACCCCCTCCGCCACCTACCACGTCTACGTCGTCGCCAAGGGATCCTCGGGCGCGTACAGTCAAGCGTACGAACACGTCGTGGTCATGTCCACCCCTCCCTTGCTCACCCTGACGGCCGCCGCGTCGTACCTGGCCAGCAGCCCCGCCGTGACGGCCACCTTCTCCAAGACCGTCACCGGGTTCGCGATCGGCGACGTCTCCGTGACCAACGGGACCGTCGACACCGTGACCGGCAGCGGCACGACCTACACCATCGCGCTCAAGGATATTACCCCCTACTCTCCTACCACCGTGAGCGTGGGCGCCGGCGCCGCCGTGGACTCGCTCGGGGACGGCAACACCGCGGCGAACCCCGTGACCTTCACGTACGCCCCCCCGCCCGCGGTGACCCTCTCCACTACGAGCCTGACTCCCCGGACGCCCAACCCCGTCGCCAGGCCCGTGACGGCCACCTTCACCCGCCCGGTCACCGGATTCGTGGTGGGCGACGTCGCCGTGACCAACGCGAGCGTCTCCGACTTCGTCGCCGTCGACGCCGCCACCTACACGTTCAACGTCACCCCCACCATGGCCGACAACGCGACGACCGTGAACGTGGGCGCCGACGTCGCGACGGACACCTTGACGGGGTTCGGCAACACGGCGGCCGCGACCCTCAGCTTCACCTACTCGTACGACCCCTCCTTAGACACCGCTTTGTACGCGTGGTACGACCCGTCGGACGGCACCACCCTTTTGTCAGGGGTGAAGTTCACCCTGTGTGCCCAACTGCCTGCCGTTAATATATTTCATATAGGCCATCCATTGTAAACGGAGGTATTAGGGTTGCGTCCCTAATAATCGCACCCGCCTGCCGTATTTGTGGCCATAATTAATATCGGCAGAGTATTATGCAGTGTTGGGGCAGTGAGCACGTGTCATGTTACGGCTCATGATTTGGTCACGGAGTGACTAAGATATTAGTGCCGAAGCTACGAGAACCGGCACATTATATCAAGACTTGTACGTTCAGGGTCCTACGACCTATAGCTAGCGTACTATTCAGTCGTACTACTCGACTAGAGAGTGTTAACGGAATCTGGCTAGCGTAACGCATTCTCAGCACATTTCAGATAAGCTACGCAATCTTTGTGCCAGCCTGTCGAGCACTCACTCTTTGTGCACCTTTGTGCATAAGAGGAAGACGCAACCTACGTTGCACTTACCTAAGGTCTGAGCCATGAGTTATGGCTGACGCTTATGGTCCCCACCCGGGAGCCACATCATGGTTTTGGTGGACAAACGGTGGTAGTCCGGGATTTAATATGCAATGATAATAAAGCGTAATCTTTAATTGTCACTATCGTTTTCGACCTACAAGTCTCAATATTTCTGACACAAAACCATTACAGAAAAACCTTAGGGTTAAGATGAAGAACGTGACATGCTACGAATTAGCGAGATACGCAAGTAACGTCATGGAATATTACCCGGAAGTTCGCGGCATTGTTGTTGGCAAGCCGCACACTCGGCCTGGAAGTGGCCAGTCGGCCGCGGCCTACAGAGCCGCTGGGCCATATATTTCCTGATTCCAGCAAAAGCACCAGATTTCGTGAGTGCAGCTGCGGCAGACATGCCGATTGAAGGCTGGCGCTACAGAAGATCCAAGTTCAATCCATGCCAGGAGCGAACGTGAGCCGAAAATGAGCTTTGTGGTTATCTTTTTTTGGGTGCGGTTGGAAGGCGCTGTTTCGCTCGAGTTTTAAGTGCTCGATCTTTATGCGAATTGAGCCGGCGGCATCGGGGATCCCGGAGCCGAGAAGCCAGCGCTGTCTATGGAAATGAAGAGGTCGGAATTTTTTGATTCCGATGCCCTTTTTGGTTATTGCTTATCCTTTTGAAAGCATGGGGGGGGGGCGCATTGTGCCCCGCGTTGGCATGCTTGTGCATGTCTTAATTCTCCTTTATGTTCATGCCCAATGGGTACATTGGTTCATCGTGATCAAGCTTCCTGGGTAAGGGGAATGTGCTGGTTATCATACCTAGCAAGTCCTACCAACTACCCAACAAGGGGGGCATTTTGATACCATTGGATTTACCAGAGCGTGTACCGGCTTAAGTTGAACAAGGGGTGTGTGAGAGCCAGTTTATACCTGGCTGCCCCACCCAGCTTTTTAGGCTCTTGCCTGAATTGAGCGGGGAGAAACTTTTGGCCCTATTGTACCTGCATAGTGTCTTCACTTTAGGCATTGTGCAAGGGGGGTGTCAGGGGTGAAGTTCACCCTGTGTGCCCAACTGCCTGCCGTTAATATATTTCATATAGGCCATCCATTGTAAACGGAGGTATTAGGGTTGCGTCCCTAATAATCGCACCCGCCTGCCGTATTTGTGGCCATAATTAATATCGGCAGAGTATTATGCAGTGTTGGGGCAGTGAGCACGTGTCATGTTACGGCTCATGATTTGGTCACGGAGTGACTAAGATATTAGTGCCGAAGCTACGAGAACCGGCACATTATATCAAGACTTGTACGTTCAGGGTCCTACGACCTATAGCTAGCGTACTATTCAGTCGTACTACTCGACTAGAGAGTGTTAACGGAATCTGGCTAGCGTAACGCATTCTCAGCACATTTCAGATAAGCTACGCAATCTTTGTGCCAGCCTGTCGAGCACTCACTCTTTGTGCACCTTTGTGCATAAGAGGAAGACGCAACCTACGTTGCACTTACCTAAGGTCTGAGCCATGAGTTATGGCTGACGCTTATGGTCCCCACCCGGGAGCCACATCATGGTTTTGGTGGACAAACGGTGGTAGTCCGGGATTTAATATGCAATGATAATAAAGCGTAATCTTTAATTGTCACTATCGTTTTCGACCTACAAGTCTCAATATTTCTGACACCTTTTCAGCAACACGGGGGGCACCGCCGTCCAGAGCACCGCGGGAGGGAACGTGCTGCGGATGAACGACAAGAAGAACCTGGCCTCGGGGTATCACGTGTCCCAGTCCAATTCCGCGAAGACGCCCACACTGGACACCACCGAGCTCAACGGGAAGACGTCCCTCCGCTTCATCAACAGTCGCTCCGGACTTCTGACCTCGTCCTCCTCTACATTCTGGGGATCTATCGGGACCAAGTCGTCCGTGGTGATAGTCGCCAAACAGCTGATAACTGCTACGTACCCCGACACCAACAACCCCGGAACCACGGACTATATCAGAGGATTCATGTTTGGAAGCACGACGTCGGTGAGAGCGAATCGGTTAAGTTACCATACCACAGGGCCAGGTAACGTCGTAGCCGTGACACAGGGTCCTGGGACAACCCAGGTATATGTCTCGATGGCCGTAAGACATCATTTTTTCGACAACTCGCAGCACGTCCTCGCGCTTTCGGTGGACACGGTATCGAACACTTGCACAACCAGATTCGACGGGCGTACCGCAGACGCGGCTGGCGGGTCAGATCCCGAAACCTTCACAGGCAATCTCGCCGTCGGTGGCGATTCGAATAACGCAGTCCGCGCCTTCGACGGGTGGATTGGCGAGATCCTCATCTACAACACCGCGAAGACCTCCGCCGAGTTGGAGCTGATCCGCGGGTACCTCGTGAACAAGTGGGGGACTCCGCAGACGATTCTTCTCACCGTCGGCCTGACCACTTCCACCGCGACCCCGACGACCAGCCCCGTCTCCGTGACCGCCACCTTCTCCGAATCCGTCGCGGACTTCGCGTCCGGGGACGTCGCGGTGACCAACGGGTCCGTCACGGCTTTCTCGGGCAGCGGCACCACGTACACGATCACGGTCACGCCCACCACCCCCTTCACGCCCACGACCGTAGATGTGGCTGCCAACGCGGCCCAGACGGCGTCCGGGAAGCTCAACATCGTCGCGAACCAGTTGACGTTCACCTACACGCCGCCGCGGCCCACCGTCACACTGACCACGGCCAGCTCGACGCCGACCGGCAACCCGGTCCAGGTGACCGCCACGTTCAGCGCCGCCGTCACCGGGTTCGAGTTGGGCGACATCGCCCTCACCAACGCGACGGCCTCTAATCTGGCCGGCCCGTTCCTGAGCAACAATTACACGTTCGACGTGACCGCGCTGACCGCCTACCAAGCCACGACGGTGGCCGTGGGCGCGAACGCCGCCTACGACACCGCGCTCGGAGCCGCGGTAGGCAACACGGCATCCTCCACCCTGTCCTTCACGTACTCCCCTCCGACGGTGACTCTCGCGACGACCGCGGGCTCGACGCCCACCACCAGCCCCGTGGACGTGACGGCCACGTTCAGCACGTCGGTCACGGGGTTCGCCTTGGGTGACATCACCGTGACCAACGGGACCGCCGCCAACCTGACCGGCAGCGGGGCGTCGTACGCCTTCCAGGTGACGCCCACGACCGCCTACTCCTCCACGTCCGTCAGCGTGGGCGCCGGCACCGTCGTGGACGCTTCAGGGAACGCCAACGTGGCTTCCAACACGCTGTCTTTCACGTATGCCCCTCAGCCCACCGTCACGCTGTCAACGTCCGCGGGGTCCACTTCCGCCTGGAGTTTCATATCCGCGACGGCGACTTTCAGTCGAGCGGTGACCGGTTTCGCGTTGGGCGACATCACGGTGACAAACGGGACCGCCTCCAATTTGGTCGGCAGCGGGGCGTCGTACACGTTCAACGTGACGGCGACGACGGCCAATTCCGCCACGTCCTTCAGCGTCGGCGCAGGGGCCGTGACAGACGCGGTGTTCGGCACTGGCAACTCGGCTTCGAACTCGCTTTCGTTCACCTATACGCCATACAACCCCGCCACCGACTCGTCCCTGTACGCGTGGTACGATCCCACGGACTCGTCGACGCTGTACAGCGACACCAATTTTACCACGCTCGCCACGACTTCAGTAAGGGGCATGAAAGACAAGAAGGGGACCCAGCACTTACTGTGCTTCACCACCAATGCGCCGACCATCGACAACACTAGCTTAAACTCTAAGCGGTCTCTTCAATTCAGTTACAGTTTGCGTAACGGGCTCCAGAGCGACGGGTTTTTTTGGGGTCGTCCGCAAAACACCTTGATCGTCGTCGCAAAATCAAACACCCCGAGTGTTTACCCTCGACTATCAGGTAGTAGCACGAAAGGCCTCGTTGTCGGTGCTCAAAGTAATTACGGACTGGGCATATGCAACAACTGCGACGAGTACAAGTTTTATGCGATTTTGGGTACCGACGGAGCCATTCAACCGATCTGCACGAATGCAGAGTTTTACGACGGCCGGGCGCACGTGCTGGCGCTGTCGTGCGACCTGGGAAGCACGCCAAAAACGTCCATCACCAGATTTGATGGTAGAGATGGTGGGGCGTACACCGGTACGGCGGTACAGAATCCCGGAAGGATCTGCGTGGGCGCAGATATAGATTGGAGCACTCGTAACTGGGACGGATGGACCGGCGAGATCCTGATCTACAGCACCGCCAAGACCGCGGCCGAGCTCGAACAGATCCGCATCTACCTCTCGGAAAAGTGGGGCACTCCCGCCACACCCCCCGCGTAATCCATAAATACCGAGACGCCCTCCGCCCCCCATCCACGACATGGCCACAGCCACGCCCGAGACGCGCGCGGACGGCGCGGACACCTCCGCCCCAGAAACGAGTGGCGCAGCGGACGCCGCGGACGCGCCCAAGCCCCCCAGGAGCGCGCTGCAGTCGTACCTCGCCCCGGTGCGCGCCGACGGGCCGAGCGGGGCTGACATCTTCGCGGGCAAGATCCGCGTCACGCCCGACGGCCTCGCGTCGGTCATCGACCTCGTGAGGGTGATTTGCTTCATGGACGAGAATGGGACGTTCGCCAGTGACTCCAAGAACAGTGCGCTGAGATACTGGGCGAGGCTTGAGAAGGAGCATTCGGAACTCCGGACAAATTGTCCGGAGTTCACTTTTCCCGGTAAGGGGCAGCGGGCAACCCCTGTGGCGACCAGGAATGTGCTTGTCCAGATCGTAATGGTGCTCCCTGGGCGCCGCGCCGACGCCTTCCGCCAGCATATGGCCGACTTCATCGAGCGCTACTTGGACGGAGACAGGTCCCTGGCGGACGAGATATACGCCCGCGCCGACGCCCGGGACGCCAACCTGGATAGGGAACCCCGGATCCAATCGTGCGAGTCGACCAAGGCCGCCATGAAAAGCCTCCACGACAACAAGAAGGACGCCAAGAGGAGCGACTACGCCGCGGTGAACAACCTCGCCAACGAGCTAGTGACTGGTTACGCCTGCACCGCGGACTACCGCAAGTCGCAGGGGCTGACCAAGCCCAGCCAGCTCACCCGCGACACCTTCACCGACAAGATGAACCACCTGACCAGCTTCTTCAACATCCAGCAAGCCGAGAACGTGAAGGCCGGCCGCGACCCGGTAGCCAGCGCCGTGCAGATCCGCAACTCCATCGCCCCGGGTCTCAGGCAGATGGGGTACTACGACAGCATCGCCGGGAAGAGAGACCAGGCCGTCGTGAACGAGAACAAGCGCCTCATGGAACAGCACCGGGAGGCGCAGGCCAAGAGGATCAAGAGTGCATGAATAGTATAGTGGGCGCGCTTAACGATGAGAATAAATAATCTTTGTTCGCTGTATAATCAGATTCTCAGCACTTGATCCGCTTCGCCCCGCCCCGTTCGAATCTGGCCTGGTTCAGGGGGCGGGTCAGGAGCAGGTCGTCTTTCATGTCCTGTCTGTTCCTCTTGAGGACCGCCGCGTCCGTGGCGCCCTCCATCGGCCTCACGAAGGGCGCCATGTCCCTCCGGACGGCCAGCGCCACCTCGTGCAGGTCGTCGCCCTCGCCCGCGCGGGCCATCACCTTCTTCATGAAGAACCACGCGTTCGAGAGCTGCTCGTCGTCCATCGCGTCACGTGCGCTGCCGTGCTTGAGCCCGTTCAGCTCCCGCACCTGGCCCGCGTCCTTCCCGGTGGCCGCCTGGCAAGCTTTGTCCCCCAGGAAGGCCATCATCGGGCCCACGCGCTCCTTCGGCAGCCGCCGGCACACGAAGTCGCTCAGTCTGTGCTGCGTGTCCTTGGCCATCACGCGGATGGACGGGGGCGCCGCGCGGACCGGCTCGACGTACTCCGGCCTCCTGCGCTCCTTCGTGACGATGGCGACCGTCGTCTCGGTCCCGTGGACCGCGTCGTGGGCGTCGCGGATGACCGCCATCATCGTGATGTCGCCCGCGAGTATGCGGTCTATCCAGCTGGTTGCCAACACGGCAAAGTCGGGACTTATCCACGTGGCCAGCTGCACCACGAGTTTGGGGTGTATCCAAACTCCGCGTTCATCGACTGGGCCTGTTTTTGTGGTTGACACGACCTCACCAGCATAGCCCTCAGATGTGAGGGCTACCTCCCCGTGCCTCTGTAATGCTGCAATAAAAGCCTTTGACCCATCAAGACGATACCAGTTGTCAAAACGCTTCTGACCATTGGAAGATGCAAGTGTGAGGTCCTGTGCGTGGATCATTCGATCACTTTTTCTCACTTTTATCTCCTTTGCCGGATCAACCTGAAACATCGGCGAAGGCTTGAGAGTGAATATCCACATTCGGTCTGTTTCGTTTACCAAATCAAACAGTGCATGTGAAAAAGGGGGCGAGACATTGCTAAGAGCCATTGTCGTGTATTAATGGGTTACATAAGATTTTGTTTGTTTTAAACGCGCAATAGTCGGGGTCGCATCGTTTATGCTCCAACCCTGAGGCGCTATTCTAACCCCCCATACGTTCTGGTAGCTCAACCGGTAGAGCGCTGGCCTTATGAGCCAGAGGTTGCGGGTCCGAATCCCGTCCAGAACACTCGCCGCCCGAACGTGACGCCAACCAACGATTCACCCATCTGCAGATATTGAGGACCGCAAGGGCGGATAAATTGCTCGCGAATCCTCGTGCGAAGAGGTCCGCGTACGGATCCTCGCTCATGGCCACAATCGATTGTATTACATTTTATTTTCTATCAGGACGGTAAATGAGGTGCAGCGCGCTCACGAAACGCGGGGTGCGGTGCTCGAACGCGACCAAGGGGCGGGTCAGGAAGTGTAAGGTGCATTCGTGTAAGAGCCGTCGAGTGCCGCCGAGGGCGCACAGGATGCGCGCCGACGATGTCGCCGATGCGGACTCTTTGGACGAGTTCATGGATGAAATCAACGCACAAGTAGTGATGCCCACAGATCTTGACGAGGTTCTCGTTCCAGAATCAGACGCGTCCGACGTGATATGGTACGAATATGCCAAGTTGGGGGACAGACCGAGCTTGGAGGACCTAGAGTGGTTCAGAAGCCAACCGTTCACCCAAAATACCTTCGCGGAATTGAAGAGGCGCATCGTCGCGCGGGAAAGCGCCCAGAAGAGCGCGGCTTTACCGCCTCCCGCCCCCAAGGTGGAAAGAAAGACGCTACCAAACATCGAGCAGTACGTGACGGTACAGCTCCCTTGGGGGGCACCACCCCCGGTTGATAGGCAACCGGAAAGAGAGAGGTCGATGATGATCATGCAAGACATGATGAGGGCATTGCCTGATCCGCCGCCGTACATCGACGACCGTGCGCGCGAGGAGGACGCGGCTGCCTGGGCGCAGATCGAGGCCGCCAGGAATGCACCGCGGGCTTTGCCTCGGACCCAGGCGAGGGGGCGTGGAAAGGCGTCCGGCACGGGGTTCTTCGGGCGCATGTTCGGTCGCGGATAGTCGCCTACCTCCTCGTGGCCGCGCGCCTCTTGCGGTACCGCCGCGCCTCGACCTGGTGGGACGGACCGGCCCCGTCCGACCCCTTCTTCTTCGCGGCCTTCCTCTCGGCCTTCCTCCCGGCCTCTTCGAAATCGAACATCTCCCCGGGCACGTGCTGCGTCCGGCCCGATCTGCGGGTCGGCATCGGACCACGTGCCTTTTGTTTCGGCTTCTTCTGAAGCAGTCCTAGGTCCTCGTTGATCACTTTGTACGTGTCTACCTTTCGATCGCGCATCTTCTCACTCTCTCTCCCATGCGTCAAATAAGATGCAAGTTGAGGAATGTGTACCGGGGCCCGTGCCTCCCACATCCGCTTTTGGTGGGCTATCTCGTCCTTCTCCTGTAGGAGAAGTTCAGCCTCTTGTCGGCGCAACCGGTCCAGTCTCGTCTTGTTGCGTTTCTCTTCGGGTTGCGTCATCTCGTCTTGGATCCGCGATTGGACACTCTCGAGACTGTTATCAATCACGTCCATGCGCTTCGTCATCTTGCTGACTATTGCGCGACCCATCTCCTCCTTGATAGACCTCTCGAGATCTTCAAGTTGTTTTTTAGTGTATTGAATGCTTAGTGGAGTCATCTCCCTACCGGACTCGTGTCGCGCCATACCATGAAGTCGACCCCACTTACCCTCTCCGACGTTGATGTACCCCAACGCAGTCAACATGTTGCTGCGGTCAGCTAGCATTGCCCGTATTTTCAGCAATCTGTTTATATCCGGGTCCAACAGCGCCGACCGCGCCTCCGCCGGTATCAACTCCTTCACCTCGTCGTGTTTTAGAACTTTCTGTTCGCTGAAGTATCTTTTAGACAGGGGTATGGGTCTAGCCGCGACGTCCCTTTTCATCGCCGCGTCTTTGATGAACAGTTTCGATCCAGGGTTGGTCAAGGCGTCTGCCCACTCAATGGCCAGTCGCAACCGGTTACGCGTAATCACGTCTGCCGGGGAGTTTCCGGAAAAAAGCTCTTTTGCGACCTGAGAAATCGACTTCTCGTTTACGTAAGCGGCAATCGGCAGATCGACGTTTGTCTTTCGTGGTTCCAACTCTTCCCGCTCCGAGACATACGTCTCTCTGGCCGAGTTGTAATAAACAGGAACAATCCGGGTCTCGTGGACAGACAATGGCCTAATCTTCATTCCTCACAAGATTGCTCACATTTTTTATTCGTATCAGGTTGATGTAAGAATTTTATTGACATTATTAGTTATACACCATGGCGGTCCAGTTCAACGGAAGCCAATTCCACGCGAACAACAACAACGAGAGGAGGCGGCGAGACGGAAACGATTCCGCGCTGCCTTTGAAGAACCTCGTGATCATCCTGTCGATAGTCGCCATCGCCATCGGGGGTACATGGTCTGGCGGCGCTCCCGCCGCGGCCCGTCCACCGCGGCCTACTACGCCGCCCCCGTCTCCTTCGCCCCGTCGGCCCCGTACGATTTGGGAGACGTGGGGGGGAGCGTCAGCGCGGGCCGATCGATGGGCGGCGGCTTCAATCAGTCGATGTTGGTAGCGTGAGCGCCGACGAGGACCCCACCACCTCGTCCGGCGGCGCCTCCAGGCGCACCTCCGTCGGCACGGCCACGTCCGCCTGCACCTCGCCCGCCTCGCCCGCCTCGCCCGCCTCCTTGGTCGCCAGCGCCCGCTGCTCGTTGAACCGCTTGAACTTCTCCCGCTCGGAGTGGTACCGGCCCATGATCTTGCCCAGACGGTCGTCCACGTACTCGTGCTTGACGTCCCCGCGCAGGTCGTCCGGGAGGGGCAGCACCAGCCAGTTGTACATGCTCACCACGTAGATGTCGAAATTCGGGTCGGCCTTCATCAGCTCCCGCGCGTGCTCGCCCGCCTTCTCCTCGTCCGCGAACACCCCGCGCACCTTCAGCGCCATGTGGTTGCTGAGGGGGGGCACCACCATGCTCACGACCGCGAACCGCTGGCCGTCCACGTGCAGGTGGGGCGGATCCGCCGTCGCCTGCACCTCCTTCGCGGGCTTCACGGGAGCGCCGGGCGCCTCGGGGGGGGCCTCCTTGTCACTCTCAGCTGGCGGCGTGCGGGGGCTGGGCGGGTCCGTCGCCGAGTAGGGGGAGGACACCGGGATCGGACTCGCCCCCCCATCCGCCGTGGTGGGCATCACCCCGGTCTCCTGGAACGCCTTGTGCTGCTCCTCCGTCAGCACCACCGCCTGGCCCACCTTCACGTTCATGTACTTGCCGCTGCCCGCCGCCGCCATGGTTCCGTCTAGTATACCAGTGCCCGCCATTATCTTTTTCCCGCTGTAAGCGAGCACCGGGTCGCGTTGTAGCTCTTACGGCCAATCAATTGAGAGCGGCCACGGGCTCGCTGAGGGTCGCTGCGGGGATCACCGGGTGGTGAGGCGGAGTCGGGACGGCCCTCTTGGACTCCAAGAACAAAAACGGCGCGTCGAGCTCCACCTCCGTGGTCTTCCTGCGCTTGGACGGCGCGTCCTCGTCGCTACCCGACGACCCGCTGGGGTTGCCGAACACGCCCCTGTCTAAGTAACTGAGCCCGCCGTTCTCGGCGGCCTCCACCCACGTCTCGCGGAACTTCTGCATTATCGGGAGCTTGCTGCGGAACCACCCGCGGTCCCGCCTGATCTCCAGGATGTCCAGCTCCATCTCGTTCCATGTGGACGCCGGGCGGAACTGCACGAAATGGCACGTCTCCAGGTTGGTAATCTCCAGCAGCACCTGCACCTGGGGCAAGTAATAGGACGGGATCTCGTGCTTGATCTCACGCCGCAGCGGGCACTTGATCTCCACCAGGATCCCGTCGGACGTGATGCGGTCCGGGCTGCCCCCAAGCCACGTGTGGAGCGGGTGGGGGATGAGACCGAACTGGTAGCACTTGTGCCCCGTACGGCGCTCGTACTCCTGGGCCGCCACCTCCTCGTTCTCGTTGCCGTGTCTCGTCGCCGCGTTGCCCTTGAACACGAACCGATCGTCGCCCAGTTTCTTGCGCAACAGTTTCGCGGGGCTCTGGTACGGGTTCGCCCCGATGGCGGCGGCGACGTCCGAGGCCGTCAGCATCTTGTCGCGCGTGTCGTGCCACTCCTTGGAGCCCTGCGGGGCCGCCTTCACGCTCAACAGCGCCTTCACGATCGGGTGGATCTCGACCTCCGCGGCGATCTCCTCGGTAGCCATGGAATGATGTATCTCGTCCATATACCGCCCATTATTCCCGTCCGCTAAGCGCGTCACAGGTCCACCTCGCGGGCCGGGGGGGCAGCGGTGGGGGGGGCGCTCCTCGTTCAGGCACACCAGCGCGTGCAAGAGCGCGTCGGCCGCGTCGTCCTTCTTGGAGAGCATGTGGAAGTAGGACATGAACACGGGGTACTTCTCCAGGATCTTCTGCGTGTGGTCGATGGCCAGGCGCTTGTTGCGGCGGTAGTTGTTCTTCAGGGTGCACGTGATCGCCGGGCCCGTGTAGACTCCCAGCTTCTTGTGGGGGGAAGAGAACTCCACCCTCATCGCCCCCCCTGGTAGAGCATGTGCGTCTCGAAGAACGACTGGATCACGTGGCTGATCACCTTCATCTTCACGTTGGACTTGGTCTGCCGCTCGATCACCACGCGGTCCGCCACCCCGAGAACACCCATGCGGCGGTGAAGCTCGCGGGGGAGGTTGCGGCACGCCTCCTCCAGCGTGGCCGCGTTCAGGTCGATCACCTCCCACTGCAGGATCTCGAACGGCAGGTTGTTGGCGTACGGGTTGCCCTCGCCCTCCGTCCGCTGGACCATGCAGTACGCCAGGTTGGCGATCCCCACGTCGAAGCTCAGGATGATGGTCATCTTCGGGGCGCCAAAATATATCATACCGTAATATAAAATGTATCCCGTTGAGAACGTACCAAACCCCGGCCAATACGTGTCGATAGCGGGCGGGACGTCCCGGGCCTTCGCCAGGCCCGGGGACGACGCGCTCGCCGCCCAGATGTTCCCGCTCTTCTCCGAGCTGTTCCAACCCGGCAACATCCGCAACATCGCGGACACCGCTCGCGCCTCGTGGGGCGTGGACGTGCCCGAGGACGAGGTACTGCAAACCGCCCGCTCCGTGTACGAGGCACGCAGCGACGCCAGCTACCTGGAGCGCCGCGCCGTCCACGAGGGGTCCATGTCGACCGTGTGGAAGCTGCTCGGGCAGCTGAACGACGAGATCGTGAACCGGCTCGGGAAAGTCCGCAGCGTGTACTCCACGCTCCCGGACTACGAGCGGTACGCCCTCACCCTCCTGGGAGACACGCAGCCCGACAACTCCGTCCTCCCCTACGCCTCCTTCACGGTGGTGCACCGCGGCAACCGCGGGACCTACATCAACGGGGACAACATCCTGGAGTAGAGCGAATAATTTTGTGTTTATTAAACGTGCATAGGAAATTCTGGTGCTTTATAAAATGTTTATCAAACACTATTAAACGGCAATCCTAGCGGCCTCTCTCCGCGCCTCCTGGTTCAGGCGGGGGTGTCTCGCTGTCTCTCCCCTGGAAATTTCCAGAGGTTACAGGTTGTAACCTCTGCTGGGTGCTCCTTCCCAAGGCGCAACCAGTACACTTTGGGTTGTGAAATGCCGATTGCGGCCATGGCGTCATAAACCGAAATCCTGCCATCCTCCGTCACCCGGATCTTGCCCGCGAACTGCGGGTCGTCGTCTGCCCCGTCTCTGGGGCCGAGGTAACGGATGACTGAAGACATGGTCCGGGGTACTGCTTACGAGACAAAATAGGCCACGGATGAACGCGCATGGCCGCCTGGTTGCGCAAAAAAGTCTCGTGTTTATTACAAAAAATGAAACAAGTTATGAGTCTCATTCGCCCCGGAGTGATAGCCGCGTCGTTTCTCCCCAAGTCCATCCGGTGGCTGCAGGACATCGAGAGGCACCGCTCCATCAAGATCCAGCACGCGCGCAACGGTGGCGAGGTCGTCCTGCGCACCCAGACGGGGTACAAGCTGTTCGTGGACGGGTTCAGTGCCGACACCCATCCTCCCACCGTGTTCGAGTACCACGGCGACTACTGGCACGCGAACCCGGACCGGTTCCCCCTCTTTGACCTCCACCGCGACAAGGGTAAGGCCAACATCGAGGTGTACATGCGCACCAAGTGGAAGGAGTGGCAGATACTGAAGCTCGGATACAACCTAGAGACCAGGTGGGAGTGCGAGGACGAGGGGTTCCCCCCGCCCTCGCTCACCTTCCCCCCGGAGTACCTGGACAGGCACGCGAGCCCTGCGTGCGCCCTGCCCCCTCAGGACCTGTAGCGATTCTAGCGGCGCCGCCGCCTGCCGTTGCCCGCTTTCCGGGGCATGAAAAACGTCACGCAGTTCGTCAGGCCAAGGGGGTCGACCACCGGGGGGCTGACGTAACTCTGCATCGCGTGTCGCGGGCCCATCGTGAGGGCCCGTGCCGCCGCCAACTTCCGCATCTCGCCGTCGGTCACAGGATCCTCGGACAGCTTGGCGTACACCACCGAGTCGTCGCCCGACAGGTCAACGACCGCGGGGTGCATCGTCATCGTCTGGGGAGGGTACGCCGCGGGAGGGGGTGGTGGTGGCGGGGAAGGGGGGCGGGCGCTCTGGCTTGCGGGTGCACCGTGTCGTACTCCTTGATGCTCTCCAGGAACTGCGTGAACACGTCCACGGCGTCTTGGAGGCGCGGGGGGGCCCCTCCTTCTCTTCGTGGCAGTGGCTCCGGTCCTGGAGCCGTTCCCATCGTCGGCTTCCGGTGCACGGAACAGCGTTCCGACCCGGCCGTTGCGCGTCTCTTGCATTTCACTCCCTGCGCCGTGGTGGCACCGCAGCGCGTCATGTGGGTGGTCCTATACGTCTCTGCTCATATTTAATTTATCAGCTGTTCGCCTCCGCGAATTCGCAGAACGCGTGGAAAGTCACTCGGCGCAAGAGGGGGTATCCGCAGGCCTTGCACTGCTCCACCATCGACAGGTACAGGTTCAACAGCTCGTCCCTGTACGCGCTGTGGAATCGGTCGGGCATGTCGTCCAGCCACGAGCGCTCGGGCTCCTCTTCGAGATCCTCCCCGCCCGCGTGCTCCCCCTCGTGGTGCCGTGCGGTCTTCATCTCCCCGCGCCGTGTCTCGTGTTACCCCAACATTTTTTTAGTGACCGGGAGAACGAGCTAGTAGCCCGGGGCGTATATCGCGGCGAGGAGCGCGATCAGCCAAAAAGGCAGGAGGGTCTGGTCGCGGCCGACCCCGAACTGCATAGGTCTGCCGTCCTCCCGGAACATGCAACGGGGGCGCAAAAGAAGCAACGCGTACGTGACGAGGGCGTATGTGGCCAGGGACTTCAAAGGACGGGCGGACATTTTGTAACTAATACCCAGATAATTTAGCTATCGTTCCCATCGCGGCGCCCCCCCTGCATGTGGGAGTGCATCTCGGAGTCCCCCTCGCCGGGACTCATTTCCACGAACGGCTCTCCCTTGTGCGGGTGTTTTTTGAACTTGCTTTTGTACTCCTTTGATATCCGACTAGGGATGGAAGGTCCCTGGGACACCATGCTGTCAAGGGTCAGCCTGCAAAGCTGTATGAACTCGAAGGGGTTATTCCGGTACTTGCGCTGTTTGCTCAACTCCGCGTCGATCTCGCGATAGAACGCACCGTAGCGGTGGCCGGCCTGCTTGTGCTGTTCCGCTTTCCTGGAAAACTGCATGAAATTCTGCAAGCTGGTCAATGCCGACACGGCGATGCTTATGGCTCCTATGGCGACGGCCTTCGGGCTGATGTTGGCGTGGGCAGGGCACTCGGATGTGGCAAACGCTGTCGTGCCAGCCACCGCGGACAGGATCACGGCGGGGATCCCGAGGGCGTGAAACCAGAACGTGTTCATGTCTGCCGCCATGTTGTGCATCTGGCGGAACCCGACCGCCTTCTGCCCCCAGCTGTACGCCAGCTCCTCCAGATCCCTTGTCCACATCGACTTCCCCTGCCCGTTGGATGCGGACTCGCTAGAAGAGGGGCTGCTGTCATCACGGATGATGTACTTGTAGATATTCACATCGTGGGCGTTTTCCAGGTTCGTTGTGCGCCGGTTAAAATCGAATCTCGCCGGATCCTCCCCGCATTGTTGGATGTCAACGTTGCAAGCATCTTGAGAAGCCATTTCATACTTCTTTTTCAGATAATAATTACGAATGTTTGCGGTAAATGGCGGCCGGAAACTCCTCCTTAGCTCTTGCCAGCACAAAAAAGAAGTCTGACATCCTGTTTAAAAATTGCAGGATGTTGGGATCCACCCATTCCAGCCGCGCACACGCCCTCTCAGCTCTTCTGCACACCACCCTGCAAACGTGGAGGTGAGAAGTTGCCAGTCCGTTCCCGCCGGGTAGAATGAAATTGCAAAGTTTTGGTAACTTTTCGTCCAACTGGTCAATTGTGTTTTCCAGCCGCTGTACCGCCTCAGGGCCCTCAGAAAACTTATACTTTTCGTCGCGGCAAGAATTCGAGTTCTTGGCCGCGACGGACGTGCCAGCTGCCAGAAGAACACCTTGGAGGTAGTGTAGAAAGCAGTTATCAGCCGGCAGCGAGTGTTGAATGGCCAAACCCATAAAGGCATTGAGCTCATCCAAAGCACCCACTGCCTCAAATAATTCATCCGATTTCCGCAGGCTGTCCGAACTTCCCAGCCTTTTTGTGTAGCCCTGGTCTCCTTGCTTGGTATAAATCTTCATGATGCCATTCCTTTAAGCGCCGACGATTTCTGCCGTTTAGCCGCGCAAAAAATCTGGACAGCAGGGGACAGGATGGACAAATTGGACCAGGATGGAGCAGAGAGATGGCAGCCCCCACCTTATTCTGAGGCTGTTAGATGGCTAGTGAATCGTGATTGCTTTGTCGACAAATCCGCCGAATACACCCACCTGCTTCTGGATGGATACAAAGGTGGCAAGGCCTGTGTGGATTTTGAGGACCTGGCCAGCTTTTACAAGGAAGTGGCCAAGGATGCTCTGAATGACACCCAGAACTTCCTGGTGGAGCAGAAAACGGCCGTGTTCCCCTTTTTCATGGACCTGGATTGTGAGGATGATCAGGATTTGGGGGACACCATCATCCAGCAGTGGATACCCACCATCCAAGAAGTGTTAAGGGAATGCGTGCCGGCGGAAACGGACAGCTATGTGATTGTGTGCAGGGCCCCCACCAAGGAGAAGAAGGGGAAGATCAAGACAGGGTTTCACATCCACTACCCCCTCCTCCCAGTGGATGAGAGGACAGCCTTAAAACTTCGGGCGTTTGTGGTGGACAAACTGCACCAGAATTTCGGCGACAGGCCGGCGGAGAACGACTGGACGGCCGTGGTGGACCCCAGCGTGCTGATGGACAACGGCATCCGTATCCTGTTCAGCTGGAAATGCGAGCGTTGCGCCGGCTGCTGCAAGGCGTACAGGAACATCCAGAAAACGATGGGGGATTGCAAGGGAAAGGCGCCGGGAGAGGATTGGTGCCACTGTGACGTGTGCAAGGAGCGGAGGAAGGCGCGCAACAGCTGCGGAGACGACCGCTGCCACTACGGCAGGATCTCTGAGAAGCGGTCGTACGCCCCGTGGGGTGTCATCAGCAAGGAGGGGGTGGTGGACACCGTCTTCTCGCCCGAGGACGTGCGCGAACACATCCTCCCGCTCCTCTGGCAGACCTCCGTGCGCATCCTGGACGGGCGGCCGGGCGTGACCCCCACCCCCATCACCACCCCGCCGTGGTTCGACGAGGCGACATCCATGTGCCGCGAGGAGCTGCAGGGGCGCCGCAGGAAGCACAAGGCCAAGACCCCCCAGGAGCAGCGGGTGGCCAGCACGCTGGGTATCCACAGGGACGAGGCGCTGAACCTCGACTCTCCCGAGCACAAGGCCGTCGAGACGGTGGTGCGGACCATGGAGGGGGCGGCGGGTGTCACGCACGTGTTCAAGCAGGGGGAGGGCGTGCACGCGGTCTACTCGGCGTGGTCCAAGCACCGGTTCTGCCACAAGATCGAGGACGCGCACAAGAGCAACAACGTGTGGTACTCCGTCTCCATCCACGGGCTGGTGCAGCGGTGCTTCAACTCGGAGTGCAAGGGGTACGCATCGGAACCTCGCCAAATCCCGGCGGCGGCATACGCGGTCTTGTTTCCCTCCCCTGCGGTGGCGGCCCCTGCGAGTAAAACGAACCCCACAAGGGTGTCGGCCGCAAACCTTGCCTATAAGATATCGTACAACCCCCACAAGGTTGCGCGACGGGGGGGGCCCAGGAGGAGGTGAGCGGCATGTACAGCGCGCAGGCGGAATCGACGTGAGTGGCGCGCCCGAACTCGGTCACCAGCTCGGGCTTGTGGATCAGGGCCACCGTGACCCCCCCGTGGACGTACTGGTCGCTCACGGTGGACGAGTCGGGGATGAACAGCACGTTGGGACTCTTTATCGCGTTTTGTTTGTCGTTGCTCGTGATGTACGATACGCATTTAATGAACACGTGGAAGTAATAAGACCCCGTGCTAGGAAAATTCATGCCCACCACCTCGCGAGCGCGGTCCATGCGATCACGGAACGGAGCCGATAGCAGACTCTTTTGGCAATAGACGAGACAGTCGTGCACCACGAACGTAACGCGCAACCCGTCGCGGCACAGCACACCTTGCAACACGGTGCCCTTGAACAGTTTCGTCTTGAACGGCGGCATGTGGACGATGTGCACGCTCTTGTCCCAATGCACGATCGCGCACACCGTACGGCCGCCGCGGATCCGCGCTAGGGCCAGCAGGCAGTGCACCCCCGGCGTCAGGTCGCACATCCAATACGTGTCGCGGCCCATCTCCGCCACCACCTTGCCGACGTCGTCCGTACGGCGCATGTACGGCCGCGGGATGTCCGGAAGGCGGCAGAGGCCCATAATAGCCTTGAGCACGTCCGAGTTCTCCCGCGGCGACGCGCGTCTCGTTACCCACGTCCACCGGTGGACGCCGGCCTGCTGCATCCGCTATCTTACCCTAGGCGTCCACATTCCCCGCGGACTAAGCGCGCTACGAAACAAATCTCTGCCTATAGCGACCTGCGGACATCATGGACCTGTTGGGGCGCTCCCTGCAGCGCTTTTACGCGAACGTTGACAACTTCAACGCGCTATACGACATCACGCGTCCTGAGTCCGGACGCAGGTCGGACCGCCTGTCCCTGCGGGTGGTCGAGTGCCTCGTGACCAATTACTCCAAGACACACCGCGTGGAGTTCGAGCAGCCCGACAACGCGCTCCCGTTCAACCTGTACATGTCCTACCGCGAGCAGCTGGCCTTCTACTCCAAGCGCATGTTCGACCCCTTCGCCAGGAGGAACAAGACCACCATCCGCAGCCCCGCGGAAGACGAGCGGGAGATCACCACCACACCCGGACAGATGAACTTCTTCCGATGGGCCATCACCAACGGGGTGCTGGAATACGCTCGCCAGCACCAGGACGCCATACGGGAGGAGCTGCCGAAGGGGAGGGAGAGGAGGCCCTCCCTGCGCGTCCTCAACGGCAAGGTCATACGGTGTCGCAAGAGGTGCAAGGCCTCCGACCTCGCCATCCTCGTGCGACCGTCCGTGAAGAGCGTCAAGAAGAAGTTCACCGTCCGGTTCCTGTGACCCGCGCGCTTAAAATCGAAACTGTACATTGTAGTTGGCCAGGCTTCGGGATGGCATTCGTGTACGACGCCGTCATCGTGCGCCCCCTGAGGGAGCTGTACATGAAGGGGCCGCACTTCAGCTCCCTAGGCTTCTGGATGGGGATGGAGGATCACGACATATGCGCGGAGATGACCTCCACATCCTCCGACATATGGAGGGACCGGCGGGACCACTGCCTGTCCGTCATCGAAAAACGCTTTGAAAGCGTTCACGTCCTACTGAGGACCGCTATCCTGTGGTTGATCCTGTACAAAATGTTGCAATTGCTCTTGAAGACCGGGATTCGATTGTTAACGCCCGCGTTTATTGATCATAATAATCGTGATAATAAAACTCGTGACTGAACATCATGCACTGTCTAACGGAACCCGCGAATGCGAGAGAAAAACAGAGGACTCCTCCCACCTGACTTTGGCGCCATCGGTCGCGAGGGCGCGCGATCCCGGTCATCTGCGGACGATGGGGACGATCGGAACCTCGCGCGGATCTTAGCGGCGGCCGCCGCGGCCGCTCCCAGGGTCGCGACCCCAGCCACAAGCGCACGTCCCCCAGCGCGGACTGCAGTTTCCTCTTGGTGTTCTCGACGCACTCCTTGTTGCCGCCCCGAAGAGTCACCGCGCACCAGAACTTTGCGGCGGGTTCTGCCAGGGCCGATCCGACGAAAGAGAACAACCACACGCACGCGAGGACGATCAGCACGATCGCGACAATCCAAAGCTTCATTCCTACTATCCAATAGCCGCCCATTTTATTTACGCGGTTATGTTGGGCCACCGCGGGGGAGAACAGACGCGCCCCCCTCGCCGACATTGATCAGGTTGTTCACCCCCCTAGCCAGCATGTAGGTGCCGCCCGCGAGGCCGATAAACATGATGCCCCACTTGGTCATCCAGCACCGGAAGTCCATGAACCCCGTACAGTTCGTCTTCGCCTTGCGGTGGAAGCGGATGGAAGTGGCGGTGTAGTACAGGATGAACAGGGCCAACGCGACCGTGGGCCATGGTCCCAGGCTCAGCGGCATCTGGAGCAGCCTCATGGGCAGGGAGAGCAAACGGTTCACGGCAGCAGACATGGTGTGTATACTAGCCGTAAAGAAAAAAAAAATGCAGCCCCCCGGAGTCGCGTTCAACCCGGAAGATATTTGCCATCCCATGGTATCAGACCCATGGAGCCGGCCCGCGCCACCACTCCCACGGACAGAGCCATGGCCATCGCGTTGAGGACCTACCACCGCCCCCTCGAGGGCACATCGCAGCTGGAGACGTGGGAGCAGGTGGTGGACAGGGTGGTCTCCCACCAGAAGTGGCTCTGGGTTCGCGCCAAGGAGGACGCGCTCAACCGAGCCGAGCTCGCGGAGTTGGAGGAGCTGCGCCACTGCATCACGAACCGGTACATCGCCCCCGCGGGCCGCACTCTCTTCCTCGGGGGCACGGAGTTGAGCAGGAGGCGAGAGTCCTGCATGTTCAACTGCAGCTTCACCGAGGTCGAGACCGTCTACGACGTCGTCGACGTGCTATGGCTGCTGCTGCAGGGATGCGGGTGAGTCTCACTCCACCTTCTCGTCCCAATAGCGCCACGTCGTCCCGGGGATCTGTCGCCGGCGCGCCTCCATCTCCCTCTTTCTCCTGTTCTGGTACTCCTGGGCAGCCAGCACGAGCGCGTACGAATGCGCCCGGTGGCGGGAGTGGGCGCGGCACACGGGCTTGGGCGACAGCACGCACGCCTTGTTCTTGCACCTCTTGTTCAGTTTGGTGACCGCCGTGCACTTCATCGTTTTTATACTGGTACGGGAGAAAATTTAGGCGGCCGTGGTCGCCGTGGTCGGGGCCGTCGCCTCTGACACCGTCGCATCCACCACCGCGGCCACGGGGCGGCTAGAGAAAAAGGAGGAACCGACCGTCATGATGATGGAGTATGACGTCGAGGCACCCCCCAGTGTCAGCAACCCCTTCAGGATCTTCCAGATCGTAGTCTCGTAGGAGTACACCCTGTCGTGGAAGTTCCTGTAAAGCACGTAGCCCAGCCCGCCCAGGACCAGCAGGTAGGTGAGGGCCAGCGTGGACCTGATGTTGGTCCGCAGGCGGAACCTCTCTCTCTTCACACGCACCCAGGTGGCGATCACGTGAGCCGCGCCGATCACCGCGCCGAACAGAAACAGGCTCTTGAAGTCCTTCATGAAGAATCCCATGGCGTTCAAGTGTGACATATACTTGCGGTTTTTTTTCTGCACAGGGTCGGCTTCAAACCCGTCACCGGCACGCTCAACGGCTTCTCCAGGCGCATCCCGCACATCGACGTCATCCGGTCGCAGCGGACCTCCGTCGGGGGGCGCGAGTCCAACAAGGAGACCTGGGACCCCGACACCAAGACATGGACCCTATCCGTGGGCGACTCGGCCGTCGCCTGGGCCCGCGCCGTGGGGAAGCTCATGGCCGGCAAATACCCCGCCGAGCGACTCGTGCTGGACTTCACCGAGATAAGACCCGCTGGGACGCGTCTGAGGGGCTATGGGTGGCTGGTGAGTTGATTGGCGGATACTCGAATCCGTCGCCAATATTTATGTTGCGTTATACTAGATCGATTCCATGTCCCATTTCGGTGCGGTCCTTGTAGAATCCGCGATCGTGGCGGCGGCGATGGCCGGTATCATGACTCTCGTCCATTCGGTGCACATGAAACAGAGCCCGATGATGGCGATGTCCCACGCTGGTATTTTGATACAAGTTGGCGTGTCTGCTGCCATCCTGCACGTGGTTTTTGAGTTGATTGGTTGGAACAGGAAGTTCTGTCTACGTTTGCAAAGTGGCGGAAGGATGTGACAGGATTTGAAGATGCTTGGAAGTAGTGGCAACCATCTACATCTCGTCCGCGGGAAAATCGCCGTGGCTCGCTAAGTGCCAGGCCGCGTCCTGTTCGGGACCCTCGGGGATGGCGTTGATGGCTAGCTCCCGGAGCGAGGGGATGTATCTGCTCCGGCGGTGTGTGGAGGGGTCGGTCAGGAACCTTTCATCCTCGGCGGACCGCTCCGGTCTTCGCCACGTTAACCTGCCCGCGTGGAGGTGCGACATCGCGTCGGTTTTGCCATCTAACGCGTCGGTAAATGTTGAGACGACCTTGGGGTCTTTTTCGCTTCTCCCCAGAGGCACCTTTACAAAACGTTCCGCCCCCCCTCTACCTATGGCTTTGTTGTGGGCAAGTATGGACTTCTCGAACAAGTCGTAAGGGCTCTTGCGGAATGGAGAGAAATTGCTCGCCATTTCTGCGTAATTTTCGTCGAAATCCTTGCGGGTCGGTCTGGCCCGCGAGTCTTAGCCGTGCACCTCATGATGTACTGTTGGCCCCGATATTTTTCTCGACCCCCGCAGAGCTCTGGCGATGTAAACGTATCCAAGGCTATGGTGGCTATCTCCGACATTTTGTCCCGGCGCGCGGACCAGCTCCTCACCAAGATGGACATCCTCGACATCGTGAACCACCTCGGGACCATGTTGAGCAGTCGCCGGTCCGCGGAGATCGCACTCTTCGAGTACGGCGACGTCGAGTGGCGCGAGTTCGCCTCCGCTAAAAAAACTTGGTGGATCGCCCACGCCCACCGCCAGCAGTCCAACAACTCGCTGGTCTTCACCAAGGAGCCCACCCGCCAGCAGCTGGAGGAGATCTTCGCCATCATGCTCGACTCCGGCGGCTCCGAGCCCGGCATGTTCAACCTCGAGGCAGCCCGCCGCCGCGCCCCCTGGTGCAAAGGCTGCAATCCTTGCTGGTATCTGGAAAAAAACGCTCGCTCTTTTTTATTCTTTCCTACATATAATACGTGCAATGCCGAGTAACGTGGAGATTTTACTGATTTTTTCTCTGTTGCAAATACTCGTCTATGGCGTGTGGTGGGGAGGAGTCTTGTTAAAGGACGTCGGGAAACCGAGCACCGTAAAAGCCATGTTGGCTTCTGCGGGCTCTGCGCAAGGCTTGTTGGTACTGGCTTTTGTGGCCTTTTTAACGAGTATGTGGCTCAAGCCTAATATGAACCCTTTGTTCGGATATTCCTGGCTTAAGGTAATACTAGGTTTCCAAGGCGCTGCCGCCTTGTTGTGGTTGCTATGGGGCCTGTTGAAGAAGTTCGGGGTAAACCGCGGATTGGTGAAGCAAGACGTGACACGTTCCTTGCTAATGACCGCGGGGCTCGTGCAGGGCCTCTCGACCCTTTTCTTCGTTTTATTTATAGTGGACAGTATCCTTTGGCCTGGACGAAGAAAGCTTGCCTGGAACGCGATGGTCCCACCCACTTTTAACATGGGATACGCCGCACAGGCTGCTTAAGGTCTCCTCCTCGAGTGCACCCCGCAACGTCCTCTCCCGTACGCGCACCGGTTGCGGCACGTCGTCCCACTCCGCGTCCGAACGCCGCACCGCTTTGAAACCGCTGCCTGCCTCGCCTCGTGTTGCCGTCTGGCCGTGTCCCATCTGTCGAGCCTGGCCGCGTGGTCGGCCAACAGAGTGTCGTTGTCGATGCGCTCTAGTCGCCCCTGTTGTGCGATGATATTGCGCAATTCTTGTTCCTTCATTTGTTTCTGATCGAACAGGTCATCTTGTCGACGGATCAGTGGCCTTGATCTGGCTGCGGCCTCGCGAACCAGACCGTCCCATCTCTCTCTCTCCGCGGTGCCAGGCGGCGGGGGGGGGGGTTGTGGTCTGTGGATCAATTGGAGTTGACCGTCCACTCGTGTCAATTCCTGGCCATTTTCGAAGATCTCACGGGACACGCGTTGTTTATCTGCCACCTTTTCATCGATTTTTTTGCGTTTAATGCCCGCCAACCCATCCCCCACGGTTCTCCTGTCGAAGAACGGCGCCTCTCCTCTCTCCGCGATCACCTTCGCGATCTCTAGAGGCAGTTGAAGAGTGTCAAATTCATTCGCGCGTACGGAATGGTGGGCGCACCTGACCAATCCCGCACCGGATCTCCTCCGCGGTCGGGGCATTGTATACCACTTGCGCACTTTTTTTTTCCGCGCAGTGAGATCCTGCTCGCCAACAAGTCGTTTTGTAATTTGACCGAGGTCAACCTGGCCGCCTTCCACGAGGGCAACAAGTCCGGCCTCGAGAGGGCGCTCGTCTTGGCCGCGCGCATGAACTACCGCCAGACGCTCGTCGACCTCAGGGACGAGATCCTACAAGAGGCGTGGCATCTCAACAACGAGTTCCTGCACCTGTGCGGCGTCGGCCTCACCGGCATCGTGGCCAGGTCCGACCTGCAGGACTACGACTACCGCCGCATGAAGAACGTGGCCGTCTCCGCGGCCTACGAGATGGCCAAGAGTCTCGGGAAGCCCCTGCCCAAGAACGTCACCTGCATCAAGCCCAGCGGCACGCTGTCCAAGATCATGAGCACCAGGGAGTGGGGGGAGGTCCCGGAGGGCGTCCACAAGCCCATGGGCAGGTACATCCTCAACAACATCACCTACTCCAAGCACGACCCCCTCGTGCAGAGGTTCAGGGACGCCGGCTACAAGGTGGCGGACAAGCCCTACGAGCAGGATTCCGTCCTGGTGACCTTCCCCGTCACCTACGCCAGCGTCCCCTTCACCAAAAAGACCGTCACGAGGAAGGACGGCACCACCGAGGAGGTGGAGGTCAACACCGAATCCGCCGTGGCGCAACTCGAGCGCTACAAGAACCTCATGTCCAACTGGTGCGACCAGAACGTCTCGTGCACGGTGTCGTACGATCCCACCGAGATCCCCGCCATCCTGGACTGGTTCCAGAAGAACTGGGACCTCTACGTGGGCGTGTCCTTCCTGCTGAGGTGCGACCCCACCAAGAACGCAGCGGACCTGGGGTACAGCTACCTCCCCCAGGAGGTGGTCACCGAGGATGTCATGAGGAGGTACCGCAACAAGCTGACCCCGGTGGACTACGCGGGCATCGTGCACGTCGACGTGGACGAGGCGAAACTAGCCGGGGACTGCCCCTCGGGCGCCTGTCCCGTGCGCTGATCACGACACGGGGGCATACGAATACGCCATCAGTGGGGGGGGGGCGGGGCGCGGGGGCGGGACTGCCAACGCCGGCCCGGCGCATCAGGTAGTACGCGACGGCCAGGATCAGGGCCAGGATCGCGACGAACACGATTACGGATACAAGGGGCGAATACCCGTCCTCATCCTTCGGCTTTTTCGCGGTCCCGAACCCCGGGAGCCCCGCGGCGGTCGCGTCCTCCGGCGTCCCCGTCCAATCGTCCGTCCACGTGTCCTGGGCCGCGCCGACCTTGCTGCTGTCGGATCCGAACAGATTTCCAAGCGCCGCGAACACGCCGAAGCTGACGGCGGACATCCCCACGTTCTTCGCGAGGGACCCCGCCAACGAGCTCTTCTTCGCCGCAGCCCCTGCGGCGTTTGCAACTGGCGTCCCCATCACCGTGAAATTCTTGGAGTCCGCGACTCCGTCTGCGAGGTCGTCCGCGTATCCGGTCGGCGTCCCCTTGCCCGGGGTATTCTTGGCTGCCCCCGCGGCTTCGCCCGCGACCTGTGTACGTGGACGTAGGGCCGATCTAACCGAGCTTGTGGCCTTTTGAACTCCATTTCGAAGCATGTTAAGCGCTCCCCCAATGCCTGCCATGATTCTTAGTTTATTATAAGAAATAAATGCGCCATGCCTTTACGCCTTGATGCGACGACACGCCCACGCCCCGTGGTCCTTCCAAACCTCGAGCACGTCGGGGCAGACCATGTGAAGAATCTGCCCCCCCGCGGCTTGCAACTTGTCTCTCGTTTTCCCGTCGTAGCTGTCGATCGGGCCCAGCTGCTCCTCGACGTATTCGAAGAAGCCGCGCACGTCATCCGACGTCTTCACTCTCGCCGCTCGCTTCATGAGCTCCATCGTCTCCGTCATGCCCGCCTCGAACACCTCGGCGGTCGGGATCACGCCCGCGTCCCATTTCTTCTTCACGATCGCGCCGACCAAGTCCTTCCACTCCGACATCTCTGCTGCATCATGGGACGGGATCTTTAGGAGGGCCTAAGCGTACACAATTATTCTGTGAGTACATTAAGAAGCACAGATGATACGGGTCCATCACGCTCGACAGCGATCCTCGTCAAGGTACGGCCGAGACGAGGAGGTAGACATCACCCTCCCCCGTGCCGCCGTCTGGTCGAAACACGCCGTTCGCTCTAAAGGAGGTATACAGAAACGTCTGAAACGGCTAGTTAGGGAGAGCGAGAAGGCGGCGTTCCCGGACGAGGAGGAAGAGGTGGACGTGGACAACCTGCCCGCCCACGCGCCCCCCAAGCGCCCCCTGAAGCGGCTCGTGCGCCTGAGCGAAAAAGAGCCCGAGACCGCCACAAAACCGAAGGGGGGGATTCAAAGCCGTCTCAGGCAGCTGGTCAGGGAGAGCGAGAAGGCGGCATTCCCGGACGAGGAGGAAGAGGTGGACGTGGACAACCTGCCCGCCCACGCGCCCCCCAAGCGCCCCCTGAAGCGGCTCGTGCGCCTGAGCGAAAAAGCAGACACCCCAGCTGCTCCGGAGAAGACCGCGGAAAAGCCCGCCGAAAAGGCTCCAGCTGCTCCGGAGAAGACCGCGGAAAAGCCCCCCGAAAAAGCCCCAGAAGCGCCGCCGGACTACAGTCAGTGGCAAATGGTCTTGTACGATCCCAGCAAGCCTCCCACCACGGTTGCCGTCGAGCCCACCCCGGGGGCGTGGCCGCATCCCGTCAGGGACACCCAATACGCGCAGTTCGTTAAGAGGTTCTTCGACGGAGACGTGGAGGGATTCCTGCCCCCCGAACTGCGGCGCCCCGACGAGGCGGGGTGTGACGCGCCGATGGGAGCCAGAAAGCTGGCCCCCCAGCAGGCGGTGGTCAACCTGCACCTGAAGAAGATCGCGTCTCTGAGCCCGCACTACCCGTCGCGCGGTTTCCTGGCGTGGCACTCCACCGGGTCCGGCAAGACCTGCACGGCCATGGGGGCACTGGACGCGTTCTGGGACACCAAGAAGAACTTCGTGCTGGCCACGAGCAAGGAGAACAAGACCAACAACTCCCTGGAGGAGATCGCGAAGTGCGCGACCCTCTACCCTCGATTCAAAGGGAAGGACCCAAAGACCGTGCTGGCAGAGCTCAGGAAGCGCGTGTGGAATCGCGAGATCGTCACCTTCACGCAACTATCGCACGCCATAGGGGTCCACAAGGCCAGGAAGAACTTCGACACGAGCGTGCTCAACAACGCGCTCTGGTCATGGACGAGGTGCAGAACCTGTTCAAGCCGCTGCCTGGACAGCAAGAGGACCACCGGGCGCTGAAGGAGTTCCTGGCCACGCAGAACACCGACACCTCCCAGAACCTCTTCATGGTCATCCTCACGGCGACCCCCGGCGATTCCGTGGCGGAGATCCTGTGGCTCGTCAACATGATACGCCCCGTCAACTTCCCCGTGTTTACCATGGCGAACATCACGCCCGACCGGGTCCGGGGCATGATTTCATTCGTCGACTACACCGGGGACACCAACTCCTTCCCGGAGATCGCGTCCATGGAGGAGTACGATGTCCCGATGAGCGCCAAGCAGTTCGAGCTGTACAAGGCGCGGTTCAAGGAAAGCAGACGCGACATCCCCGCGAAGGACAGGGAGCGATACTGGTACGCGGAGGCCAGGAAGATAGCCAATTGCGTGCCCCTCAGAAGCGTGCCCTCCAACCAGCTACTGAGGCAACTGCCCGTTCTCTCCCCAAGTTCCAGAAAATGGTGGAGATCTTCCTCAAAGGGGGCAAGCACTACGTGTACTCCTACTTCAACGTCCACGGGATCGCGGACCTGGCAAAGGTGCTGTCCGCCATCGGGTACTCGCGCTTCACCCCGGGCGGTCCGTTGCCTCCTCGGAAACGTTTCGCGGTCCTGGACGGCGAAACGACCGAGGGGCAGCTCAAGGCCTTCCGAGAGGTGTTCAACTCGGACGCGAACAAGCGCGGGGAGCTCCTCCAGATCGTGCTGGCCCGGAGGAGGTACAACGAAGGCCTCGACCTCAAGGCGGTGACCGACGTGCACATCATGGAGCCCCTCGTGAACGCCAACTCGGAGAAGCAGGCCATAGCTAGGGCGGTGCGGCACTGCTCTCACAAGGCGCTGCCGAAAGCGGAGTGGAAGGTCCGCGTGCACCGGTACTTCGCCGTGCCTCCCGGGTCCTCCTCGTCCAGTCGCCAGGTCCTCGACAAGATACCGGCGGACAAGGTCCAGATGATGCGACAGATGGTGCAGCTGAAACTGGACAACGTGTCCAAGGACCTCAGGAAGAGGAGTCTCGCGCCGAACGTGAGGGCCGCCCTCCAATTGTACAAACGCATCGCGGAGATCCAGATGGGGTGCTGACGGGCGGCGGGCAGGGCGGCACCCCGTCGGTGGACAAGCTCGTGTACCAGGACGCGAAGGCCAGAGGGTCGAACCCGGACCTGGAGCGACTGCTGGCCATCTTGCGGGACGCCTCCATAGACTGCGAGTTCCTCAAGTCCTTCCACAACCAGCCGAACATGATGAGGGCCGCGAACAGGCCGCCTCTGGAATGCAAGAAGTAGTCCTGGTCTTTTTTTTTTCTCGTGTGCTATGTATATCGAACATGGGAAGGAGCAACTGGAAGGAGACCCCCAAGCAGGCGAAGGACCTCTATCGCAGTTTTCTGTCCGACCTAGCTGGTGCGCGGGCCGACGACATCGGGCGCGATCTTAACCCCTAAATGGGCGAAAGTACTGCCGATGCATCGGCTGTAACTCAGCACTTTTGCAAACCAGATGCCATCCAACCTACCCATACCCAAAGGCTGTCCTTGGGGGCCAAGCACGTCCATGAGGTGCCCTTCGGGTTGGTATATCACAACCTCATATATATTCATTGAGAATGATAGATTACGGAGGTGAGATAGGCATGCAACATAAGGAAAAACCCGATAACTGGGAGAATAACCCTGAAGAAATTAATAGTAATCTGACACAGACATCCAAGGATCACGCCAGCGGCACAAGGTACAACTAACTATACATCACAAAACTACACGCAGCAACAGCGCTGCCGGCCCACCATGCAGGCCTGGAAGGGATCTAGACCGCATGGGTCGCGACAAAGTCGGCCCGGTGCGGCGGAATAACACATCAGCCACGGTGCGAGTGAGGGCGAGTGACAGGCGCTGCCGCCAATACGAGGACCACGTGCGGGCCGACCACGGGGCGGTCTGACCCTCGAGGTCGAGGCGGTCTTCACGGCGCTGGCAGCACTCGTGGAAAAACTCCGCTGTCTTGGGGCCCATGGCCCCGAACTCCTCAAGGACAAAGGGGATGACCCGGTGGGGCCCCACTCATATATATGCAGGGTAGGCTATATATAACTGCCGTCAAAGTCAGGGGGGTCAAGACGCGCGTTTTTCATTTTTGGTAGAATGTGTGTTGTGAATTAGGCAAAAATACCTAGGCACCTGCCACTTCAGGGATGATGGAGAATTAGTTGGTGAATAGTTTGAGCCATTGGGGTCCATGGTTGGATGGGTATGCCAGTAGTTACACCTGTACAAGAAGGTGCCGATGCATCGGCAGTACTTGTTTCATGTACGTGTCACATGCTATCTCAAGGGTGGCTGTCATTATTGT